>JAMZAV010000979.1:0-224278 GCA_024449915.1 Sweltsa coloradensis
ACGCGAGTATACTACCCGGGGTTAAGGGCGTTGTTTCTCACGACGTCGTGTCCAAACCCCTGTTTCCCATTGAAGTATAAAAAGATATCTAAATAAATTCTTAAAAATAACTAAAAATTTACATGAATGGGCCCCAAAAAATTAAATTCCAACATATCAGGGCGGCGAATATGACCAAACCCTTTAAAGCCCCAAAATTACTGACTCACGTAATAATGCAGCAGTCGCCTTACCATGATCCCTTTTTCTTATAAAGGGTCTATTTATTGTTATTTATAATCAAAAAAAAGTTAAAATTTTGTGATCCCCTGGGCCCTTTTAAAATTGCCCCAGTCCCCACTCGAACGTACAAGGCATCCAAGAGAAAAGGTCCCCTGCCATCAGCTGTGGGGGGGGGAGTATATACCCCCCGAAACAGACCGAGCTCTGGCAACGTGGCGGGACCCTCCCCCTTTCCCCTTGACGCCTCAACGCGACGATGACAATGAACACAAACATGAAAAAGACGATGAGACCGCGACGGGGGAAACCCCCCTCCTACCCCTTCTCTCCCCCCGCTGGGCCCGGGGGTAAATTGGCCCAGAGCAGGCTCTCTAATCGAAAAAGGGCGATTTAAAAAAAAAAGCCCCACCTCGCAAACATCACTAGTATGAAGGGTGTATTTTACTTCCCGAACCTAGGGGCGAGCTCGGGGCAATCGCTCGGGACCTTCCCCCCTTCCCTTGACGCCCCCCCGGCGCGATGACAATGACCAACGAACGTGAAAAAGAACGATGACGACCGCGACGGAGAAACCCCCCCTTCCCTCCCATCCCCGTGGCTGTTTGCCAGCATCAATTTTTTTTGTTATTTATACATTTAAAAAACTAAAATCATAAAATCCCTGCATTAACTCTTAATTTTTTTTCATTCACAGGGGGCGCAATATGACCAAACCGTTAAAGCGCCCTATTTTTCTCACGTCGTCGTCACGTCTTTGAGCACCCCTCCCCCCCCCCCCCCCCCCTTAGGCTAGAGTGGTGCATTATGACCTAAAAACCAAAAAACGTCCGTTTGGCTTGAACAAGACATATCTCAAATTATTTCGCACGAAAATGTCAGTGACGCCTGCGCAACACTTTATAGTACAATAATAAATCAAAAGTAAATCGTTCTAAAAGACTAGGGCCCAGGGCTAATATGATTGAAATAAAATTTAAGTTTGACGTTTCGTCTGTTATTTGTTGATTTCAGCGTCACTGCACATCGATAATCTACTGACCGTATTTAGCGTGCAGTGCTTTTATTAGTTTCACATTTAAGCCGCCCTCAGCGCGCAGAGCGTTAGATTCCGTTTTGACTTGGGAGTAAGGGGACCTCCCCAAAGGGGAAACTTCTTTATCGACTCTGATAATACTAATCAACATACCAAAGCTCCCCTACAATCGGACTGGAGCTTCGGCCGCCATATTGGAAAATGGCAGCCAAACGGTGTTTGTCAGTGGCGTAGGAACTATTTTTTAGTGGGGGGGGTCACACTCAAGTTGACTTCGAGGTTGGGTGGGCAACCCCAGCCGCCGGAGGCTTTCTCGGCGTAGGCGAGATTTTTTCAGAAAGGTGCCCTTGATTGAGCGAACGCAGCGAGCGTCTCCACTTGACTCTTATGGCTCGAATGTCTGTTTTTTTTCTTCTGTTTATGCTTCGATACAGGTCGCACCGTTTCTCTGATCGACCTGAAATTGTTTACACATGTACATACTACCTAGGCGGGTTGCTGTATAGTTTTTGAACAAAATCCGATCGTTGGTTATAAAAAATAAAAAATAAAAAAATAAAAACGTTCCGATCGTTATGAAATTTTGCAAGGTCAATAAGTGCAACATTCTCTCCTATTTTCCAAATTTTCAGCTAAATCGGTCGAGACCTTAAAGACTTATTGGTAATCATAATTCGAAAAATGATGAAGGAGGCAGTGAAGATACAAAGATACACTTTAGAAGGCATGACGTGAATTAGTACAATGCAAAGATGTTGGAATAGTATATAGTGTACAATGTCAATATCCAGTTAGGCCTACACTGTGTGGTGGGCCTTATGGGAATGTCGTACTCGGGTCATGTTGCACGTACCGGTGCTCGCTCAACAACGCGTCCAACTGAGCCTTTTTCTAGTTTATATTTATTTCTAATCCAGTTACTCAAATAAATATACCAACATATTTAATTAATGTCCGTACACAAACGTATTCATATTTCAGGACAGATAGAATGCCCTGCATTTGACCAAGAGGCATGTACATTAAATTTTAAAGAAATCTTATTGAGCGAGCGTAGCGAGCGTCTTCACTTGACTCTTATGGCTCGAATGTCTGTTTTTGTTTTTTTGTTTGTTTTTTTCTGTTACTGCTTCGATACAGGTCGCACCGTTTCTCTGATCGACCTGAAATTTTGCACAATTACATACCCCCTACGGGGGGTTGCTGCATAGTTTTAAAACAAATCCGATCGTTGGTTATAAAAAATAAAAATAAAAATAAATAAAAATAAATAAAAAATAAAAAAAATAAAAATTTTCCCGATCTTTTATGAAATTTTGCAGGGTCAATAAGTACAACATTCTCTCCTATTTTAAAATTTTCAGCAAAATCGGTCAAGCCCTTTAAAGATTATTGGTTATGGTAACATTATGGGAATGTCGTACTCAGGTCGTTGTTGCACGTACCGGTGCTCGCTCAACAACGCGACGGGACTTTAGCGTTTTCCTAGTTATGATTAAGGGTTACATTTTGAAGCTAATATTGCATTGAAGATTGATTACCTGACTAAAATCTGTCGACAGTCTGCTTGGGAGTGGAAACACTGCACACAAAATATAATGAATATATGAGTCTTCACAATCAGATGGCTAGTCTAGACTCGCAAATCACGTCTCTTACTGAATCTTTCTAAAAAAATGTTAACAAAAACCTTCCTTTTTGTTTGCAAGCCTGACTGTAATAAAAATCGTAAAGATCACCCAACAAGCTATAAGTTAGAAAATGACACCCATACCTGGCTTGACCCCCCCCCGGGGGGGGGGGGGGGGGGTCAAATTAAAAACAACAATAACTTAAAATATCCCACGCGTCGCATGACCTACACAATCGAAGCGCCTGTTTCTCAAGGCGTCGTCGGAGTTCTGTATGAAACTGAGTCCACACATGCTATGGATCAATATAAAGGCTCTCATAATGAATCAATTAATAAATATTTATTGATAAACAGTTTGCACACATAATAATCAACCCAAAGAACACGAACGATGACAATGACGAAGACCTAACGGTTGACGCGCGCATAATCCAAATAAACTCAAAACTTATAATCAATCAAATCAACAAAATAAATAATAAACATGCTGATCTGGTGTATGGTCTAACGTAGGAATGCTACAGTTGGTGAAGGTGCGGGGAAGCAATACTACAGTGCTTGCTAAGTGTATCCTACAGTCGTAGTTTGCATTGATGACTGGTGTTTAATTTTTCAATAAAATATTTAATATAAGTACACTATAAATATAACTGAAGATCTTAATAATTTTATTATAATTACCATTTAATAAAAATTAAAACAACTTACATTCATACAATTTATTAACTTATAATATCCCACGCGGCGCAATATGACCTACTCTGTAGGAGCGTATGTTTCTCACGACGTCGTCCATGATTGATACTCTCTGCTAATAAGAGGACTTTACTAAGACTGGGTTTCCTAGAGTCGACGGCGTTGTTGAGCTTAGGTAGAGTTTGGGTTTGTCAAAGTTATCTTAGGCAGAGTGTTTCGTAGAATATTGATTTTGAACCCTATCTGGGCCCGGGGTAGAATAGGCCCAGAGCATGGCTATGCTAATCGTACAAGGTGATTCAAGAGAAAAAGTCCACCTCGCAAACATCAGCTAGTATGAAGGGTAGTATTTTACTCCCCGTAAATAGAGGCGACCTCTGGCAATCGTCGTAGGGGACCTTGCCCCCTTCCCTTGACGACCCCTCGACGACAATGACACCACGAACGATGACGAAGACAATGACGACCGCGACGTGAGAAGAGAACCCACTTTCCTCCCCTTACCCGTGGCTGGTTCTGACCAGCATGGGCCCCTCCCCCCCCCCCCAGGTTAGAGTGGTGCATTATGTGCTAACGGTTGACGCGTCCTTAATTTAAAAAAAAAGTAATCTAGAAAACATAAGAAACAAGGTTCAGAACAAATAATTTGAATTATTTACTTTGTTAATGCTCGGAATAATTTTATTGTGAAGGAGTTAGCACATATACAATAACAATAACCACATTCCATTACAAAATATTTAACATGCAAGTTTTTTTGTTTCAAAAGCATTAATTAAAATAATTACTTATGAGAAAGAAAGTTAAGATGTAGACAATTTCATCAAGATGATCCGGAATTGTTTTCTCGACTCCAGCAGAACCGAGTAGATGAGAGTTATCCTAGTAGATTATCTGGAACAAGAAGAGACTTTGTGAATTGTGATTTCGTCAATGCAAACTCACAACTTCAGCGTCGTATTTTACAGCATAATCCTAACGTCAGACGTAACCTTCAACTTAATACACCATATAGAAAAATCAAAATGGACAATATTAATGTTATAGAACTGCGATTAAGATTTTGGGTAATGTAGTCTGTGAAAAATGGTGTTTTGGTGAAATCCATTGATTTTTGATTTTGATTTTGATTTGACCTAACGGTTGACGCGCCCTTATTAAAAATAAACTCCCGTCTGGGCCCGGGGTAGAATTTGGCCCAGAGCATGGCTATGCTAATCGTAAAAGGCGATTCAAGAGAAAAAGTCCACCTCGCAAACATCATCTAGTAAGAAGGGTAGTATATTACTCCACGAATCTAGAGGTGAGCTCTGGCAATCGTCGTTGGAGACCATGCCCCTTCCCTCGACAACCCCTCGACGACGATGACGACAATGACACCACGAACGATGACAAAGACAATGACGACCACAACGTGAGAACCCCCTTTCCACCCCTTATCTGTAACTGGTTCTGACCAGCATGGGACCCTCCTCTCCCCCCATCCCCCTAGGTTAGAGTGGTGCATTATGACCTAACGGTTGACGCGTCCGGAGTCCAAATAAACCAAAAATTAACATTGATTGTCTTTTTAAATATTTTATTTAAATTTAACACACAACAAAATTAATTTATTAACTTACATCATCACAGGCGGCGCCCTATGACCTAACTGGTTAAAGCTCCCTGGTTTCTCATGTCGCCGATTCTTACTGTTACCGAACACGAATTGGAATTGGTTCTGACCAGCATCGGACTTTTTTTAAAGAGTGGCTCATTATGACCGTACTATTGACGCGCCCTCAAATTTAATGAATTTAAGCATCGAAACTACATGCACACAACACATCAATTATTAAACGATGTACCGAAATCACAATAATAAAAATACTGCCATTACTTTTATTTCTTAACAAAAATTCGTCAGTTTTTTTTTTCAAAGTAAGAAAATTTTCCCAAACACACTTATTTGCTAATACTATACTTACGCTTTTTTCATAGCCATTGTTGTTTTACACTCGGCGACATAATTATATAATACAACTACAAGGAAATATGATGAATGTGTAACCTAATACTTTTCTGCGTCTAACTTAATATTAAACACGACTATTCTACACGCATGACTTAGGCTGTCCAGCACTGGCATGTTCCTCACAATATCCTTCCCAATAAACTTAAATTTAGGTAAGAGAAGATTTATTATGACATAATGGTTGACCCGTCTCTGAGTCAGGGTAGGCTACGTTCGGCCCGGAATATTCCTCGGACAATCGTAGAAGACGAGAAAATAGGAAAGGCCATCAAACATCAGCTAGGGTGTAAAGGAGAAGGAGATAGAAAGAATTACTCGTATGACAGGAATATCTAAAAGATCATGTGCTAAGTCCGAATAATGTCGTGCCTATTTCTAAGTAGGCCTAAGGGATTAGGCCTACCGTCCGAATTTAGAACCCCCGTCTGGGCCCGGGGTAGAATTGGCCCATAGCATGGCTCTGCTAATCGTGAAAGGTGTCAAGAGAAAAAGTCCACCTCGCAAACATCGGCTAGTATGAAAGGTAGTATTTTACTCGCCGAAAATAGAGGCGAGCTCTGGCAATCGTCATCGGGGACCTTGCCCCCGACCCTTGACGACTCCTCGACGACGATGACAATGACACAACGAACAATGACAAAGACGATGACGACCGCGACGTGAGAAACCCCCTCCTCCCCTTACCCGTGGCTGGTTCTGACCACATGGGCACCCCCCCCCCCCCCTCTAGGCTAGAGTGGTGCATAATGACCTAACGGTTGACGCGTCCTTAATCCAAATAAACCAAAAAAAAAAACGAACGATGACGAAGGCAATGACGACCGCGACGTGAGAACCCCCTTTCCTCCCTTTACCCGTGGCTGGTTCTGACCAGCATTGGCCCCTCCCCCCCACCCCTAGGTTAGAGTGGTGCATCAAGACCTAACGGTTGACGCGTCCTTAATCCAAATAAACCAAAAAAAAAATAAAAAAAAAGTCCATTACGTACAGTTCTAAGTATAATACAGTCACAGATAATAGATTGTGCTACAGTACAGTACCACCATTGAGTATAGCACATGGTACCACCGTCTTGGGTCCGGGGTAGAATTGGCAGGTGATTAAAGAGAAAAGGTCCACCTCGCAAACATAAGCAAGTAAGGAGGGTAGTTTTGACTCTTCGAAACTAGAGGCGAGCTCTGGCAGTCGTCGTCGGGGACCTTCCCCCATCCCTTGACGACCTCCCCGACGGCGATGACAATGACACCATGAACGATGACAAAGATGATGACGACCGTGACCCCTACCCGTGGCTGGTTCTGACCAGCATGGGCCCCTCCACCCCATATCCCCTAGGTTAAAGAATGGTGCAATAATACCTAACGGTCGACACGCCCTTAATCCAAATAATCCTATTCCAAAATACAGTACAGTCATGATCAGGGTTAGTAAATACTCTGTCCAATCTTTGTACTATATTATAGTATATTATGTCGACGAGTGTGAGCCGTGTCGTCATGTACCTTCACCTCCCCCTCCACCGCCCCCTCCTCCGACTGGACCGAGGAGTGGGACTTGACAGAGGCTTGTGACGTCACCGTTGTCTTGCCCTCCCTCTCTGTCGAGCCACACACGAGGAACGGCAGCCTCTCGTTCAGGGCAGCGCGGTACTTTGGGTGGCTGGAAGAGAATCAGAACCATGTTTATAATGCATACAAACATGCATTGTATTTCGAGAAGGGGAATTGATACTACTTTATAAAAATTATCCCATCAAATTCCAGCTCGCAACCTTCTCGTGGTTTGGCTCGTGATTAGGGGAGTTTTTCTCTCCCTGAAATTAATGGCGAGCTCTGGGTCGTCGTCGGGGAACTTTCCCCTTCCCTTTGACAACCTCCCCGACGGTGACGACAATGACAACTTGGACGGATGAGGACACAGACGAAGACGACCACGACGTGGGGGAATCCCTGCCCTCCCCATACGCTTGTGGCTGGTTCTGACTAGCACAGGCCTGTCCACCCCTTGTCCCCCCGCGTCACGCCTCACGTCCCTCCCTTCGGCTCGATTAGCAAAGTTGCATAAATATGAGACGTTAAGCAATATCCAATCCAATCCAATCCTAATTTAACATAAATAATTTTGTAATGGAACTTGAAAAAGTAATAAGATCCCACTTAAAAATGTAGTAATCATAAGACTGATTTTTTGTTTTAAAAAAAAAGCTCCTTGTCTGAGTCCGGGGTAGAATTTGGCCTAGAGCATGGCGTTGCTAATCGTACAAGGCGATTCAAGAGAAAAAGTCCCGCTCGCAAACATTAGCTATAGTAAGCGTAGTAGTAGGTAGTACGATGACAATGACACAACGAACGATGACAGACGATGACGATGATGACCACGACGTGAGAACCCCCTCACCTTACTTAGGACCTGGGTAAATGCCTTACCCATGGCTGGTTCTGACCAGCATTGCCCCTCCTCCCCATATCCGCTAGGCTAGAGTGGTGCATTATGACCCAACGGTTGATGCGCCCTTAATCCAAATAAACCAAATCCATCTGGGCTCGGGGTAGGATTTGGCACAGAGTATGGCTCTGCTAATAGTAAAGTCGAGAAAAGAGGTAAAGTCCATCTAGCAAACACAGCATGTATGTAATATGAAGGGGAGAATGTTTCTCCACGAAACTAGAGGCGAGCTCTGGCCGGCGACGTGAGGAACTCCTCCCCTTGTCTGTGGCACGACGTTCTGTCCTCCCCACTTCTCAAACCAAAACTTTTGTAGGATGCCCGCTGTACGGTACACATCATATTTTCCTGTGTGACCCTCTTCACGTGACTAACTAGGTTTTTAGTATTTGGGGGTACAGTTGGAAGGTTACTAGGATTTGGGGTAGTTTGGAAAGGAATGTTCGAGGGCTACTTATTTTTTTTTTATATTATTTATTTTATTACTTATTTAACGTCTCGTCTAATCAGTTATAAAAACTTATTTACAAAGGAGGACAAATTAGACAAATTAGAGGACTAAATTCCTCACATTCCCATAAAAAACATTTCAATTCAATTAAATAATTTTTGTTTTGCTATTACTATAATAACCATCATTTACTTTTCTTTTATAAACTTAGAAAACAATATAACCATCGAACATATGCACGTATAAACTCATTTAATAAACTTTCAATATCACAGGCGGCGCAATATTATGACATATCCGGTTAAAGTGCCTTAGTTTCTCACGTCGTCGTATTTTTGGTTTACGGTGGGATTGGCACATTATGACCTAAGGGATTACACACCCAAATGCCCAACAAACTAAACTAAACTTCACCTGATTCCATAAATGATTGGATTGTAGACAGCGTTGGCCTTGGCGAAGACGGACCCCCAGATGGTGACAAGTGGGGAGATGGTGGCCCCTCCGAAGACGCCCATGTAGTTGATGACGAGGTAGGGCGTCCACGCGAAGAACCACAGCGAGATGTTCATGAGGGCGATCTTGGCGAGCTTGCACTCGGCTGAGGTGTCCGAGGCATCGCCCGACCGGAGAGAGGCGACGTTCATCTTCTTCGCCTGCGCCTTCATTTGTTTCTCGTGAACGGCCACCGTCTGTTGGTTGGAGAGATTAACTAACTGTTCAATTACACCCCCTACCCATGGCTGGTTCTGAGCGGCGTGTGATAACATCCGGTAGAATTGCCCCAGAGCATGGCTCTGCTAATCGTAAAAGGCGATTCAAGAGAAAAAGTCCACCTCGCAAACATCAGCTCGTTATAGAGCGGAGTATCTTACTCCCCGAAACTAGAGGCGAGCTCTGGCAATCGTCGTCGGGGACCTTGTCCCCTTCCCTTGACGACCCCCCGGCGACGATGACAATGACACAACGAACGATGACAAAGACGATGACGACCGCGACGTGAGAACCCCCCCCCCCCCTTCCTCCCCTTACCGTGGCTGGTTCTGACCAGCATGGGCTCCTCCTCCCCACCCCCCTTAGGCTAGAGTGGTGCATTATGACCTAACGGTTGACGCGTCCTTACCCAAATAAACCAAACCAAAAACCCAACATTCCTACTCGGGGGGGTGAGACTCGACTGGACTCGACTTTCACGTGGTTTTGAATTATCTGATTCCGTCCATAAAGAAACATTTCCGACATTTGGTAGACTCGAGTTTCGTTTCCGATTTCGGAATCATTCCGTGACTTGCGGCTGTGGCAAGGATTTAACCATTGTTACGCCAATCGGAAGCTTCGTTATAAAATTATAAGTGTCCACCGCCATGCTTATATGTAGAAGAAACCAGCAAGCTGCATATTAATAAAGCAGTGAGTTTCTGTGCAGCCGTGTTTTGTCTTTTTCTCTTGTGAACGCAAACAACGTCAACTTTGAGGTATGATTGTTAATTATTACTTTATAACTAAATAATATTGAAAACAAAATATTGTGCAACAATAAACAATTTATAAAGTTTCAAATTAGTGTACTGTGGACCAACAAATCAAGGAATATCCCGGTATTTAAGCAAAATATGATGCTATGTTATCGAAATAAAAATGGAGGATTTTGTTGTTTACAAATTTTCAACCGTCGGAAGTGTTTCCGACAGCTAAATAGCAGACGGGATCGAAAGATTCGTTGAGTCTACCGATTGTCGGAATAGGGCACGGAAATCAACCAAACCACGCGGATTCGGCGTCGAGTCTCACCCCCCTGGAGTGGTGGTACAGCCGGGGTCATATATAAATCAAGAGGTCTGAAAGATACCTCTTTCACCGACATCTCGTGGTCAACTCTTGGTGCCATTATTTATATCGCCCTGTGAACTGCATTTTCGACATAAATAAGAAACATGGCTGCTAATGTCAAAGGAAACTGCTCTATTCACCAGAGAAACTACCAAGCCTAGAAGAAATATAAAATGGAAGGTAAAGAGAGCATTATATATCGATACCTTGGCCTAGGCATAGCATTAAGACTATGCCTTAGATCTTATATTGCCTTAGTTTCTAATTAATTTCGAATAATTCTATCTTGGCTGTCAAGTCTTATTTGCAAACCACTAAAGTTTGTTTTATGCTTTTGTTTTTGATAAAATTGTATTTCACTTCTGACTGCCTTCTAGATATTGACTATTTTGTTGACCAAGAGTCTTTCAAAGCCTCCTAAATAATATTAAAAACATCAATAGTCAAGGGGGCTTCCATCGATCGATAATGCAGTTCACAGGGCGATATATATAATGGCACCAAGAGTTGACCACGAGATGTCGGTGAAAGAGGTATCTTTCAGACCTCTTGATTTATATATGACCCCGGCTGTGCATCATGACCTAACTGCTGACGTACCCTTAAACTAAAACTAAAACTTCCCCGTCTGGGCTAGGGGTAGAATTTGGCCCAGAGCATGGCTCTGCTAATAGTAAAAGGCGATTCAAGAGAAAAAGTCCTAATGTAAGGGAGTACATTACTCTCCGAAACTAGAGGCGAGCTCTGGAAATTGTCGTCGGGGACACCTCCCGATTCCCTTGACGACCTCCCCGACGACGATGACAGTGACGCAACGAACGATGACAAAGACGATGACGACCGCGTCGTGAGAATCACCCCTTCCTTCCCTTAACCGTGGCTGGTTCTGACCAGCATGGGCTCTCCTCCCCACATCCCCTAAGCTCGAGTGGTGCAATATAACCTAACGGTTGACGCGGCCTTAATCCAAATAAACAAAAATATAACGACCCCGACGTGAGAACCCCCCTTTCTTTCCCTTACCCGTGGCTGGTTCTGACCAGCATGGGCCCCTCCTCCCCATATACTCTAGGCTAGAGTTATGCATTATGACCTAGCGGTTGACGCATCCTTAATCTAAATAAACGAAAAAGAAGCGTCTCGCCAACGTCAGCTATTAGAGAGAGGGGTGTAAATTACTCACAAAAAATGAGGCGAGCTCTGGCAAACGTCGTCTGGGACACCTTCCCTTTCCCTTGATGACTTCGCCGACGACGATGACAATGACACCAGTAACGAAGACAAAGAAGATGACGACTGCGACGTGAGAACCCTCCTTTCTTTCCCTTAAACGTGGCTGGTTCTGACCAGCATGGGCCCGTCCTCACCATATCCCCTAGGCTATAGAGTGGCGCGTTATGACCTAACGGTTGACGCGTCCTTAATAATAAAAACATAAAAAATAAAAACATAAATTGATAAACTTGGATAGATATATTCCCGTCTGTTTCTGGGTTAGAATTTAGTCCAAAACATGGCTACTCATCGTAAAAGTCGAGGAAAGAGAAACCAGTCCTTTTTTACACTAATTTCTATATTATCAATTTTATTTCAATTTAAAAACAAAAGAAAAGAATATATTAACAAAAACGCACAAGGAATTTATTAAATTAATTTACAATATTATCATAGGCGGCGCAATATGACCGACCCTTTTGAAGTACCGTAAGTTTCTAACGTCATTGTCATAATGCAGAAGTCGGCTTAGCTGGGTGGACCCGTTCTTCTTAAAAATGGAGTCTACATTATTGTTATTTATCACCACTAGGCCTATTTTAAATGCTTATATATTGCTGGGCCCGGGGTAGAATTGGCCCAGAGCATGGCGCTGTTGTTATCGTCAAAGGCGATTCAAGAGAAAAAGTCCACTTCGCTAACATCAGCTAGTAAGAGGGGAGTATATTACTCCCCGAAACTAGAGGCGAGCTCTGGCAATAGTCGTCGGGGACACCTCCCCCTTCCCTTCACGACCTCCCCGACGACAATGACAATGTCACCACGAACGATGACAAAGACGATAACGACCGCGACGTGAGAAACCCCCCTTCCGGTGGCTGGTTCTGACCAGCATGGGCTCCTCCTCCCCACATCCCCTCAGTTAGAGTGGTGCATTACTAACTAACGGTTGACGCGTCCTTAATTTAAATAAACAAAAAATCAGCTTATATGAAGTGTAGTATTTTACTCCCCAAAAATAGAGGCGAGCTCTGGCAATCGTCGTCAGGGATCTTGCCCCCTTGCCTTGACGACCACTCGACGACGATGACGACGATGACACCACGAACGATGATGAAGACAATGACGATCGCGACGTGAGAACCCCCTTTCCTCCCCTTACCTGTGGCTGTTCAGGCCAGCATGGGCCCCTCCCCCCCCTAGATTAGAGTGGTGCATTATGACCTAACTGTTGACGCGTCCTTGATCCAATTTTTTTTGTGTTTTACCAAAAACTATTCTTATCACTATAATTGTTATATGTCGAGGGAAGAAATAGTTCTTCTTTTTTATCAGTATCATGTAACCCTATATCATTTTATTTTATTTATAAACTTGTAAAAAAAAAGAAAAAGTGAAACACACAAGGAATTCAAATTATTAACTAACAATATCACAGGCGGCGCAATATGATCTAACCAGTTGAAGCGCCCTAGTTTCTCATGTCGTCGTCTGTGGATAACCCAGCAGTAGCTAGTACTACAGGTGCAGGTGGCTGTGGTACGACGTCGGCTGCAGCCACTATCGGACTCTTCGTTTATTCAATAACAAATTTGTCCATAGTTCAAGTTTTTGTGACTAGTGTTCTTTGGTTGGTTCATACACTATCAAAGTCTACTCAATAACTCCTCCATGCTAAACAGAGGTAAATGATAACAATTATCAATATTGATTATAAAGAAATTGGCTTGTCAGACTTCTTTTGAATATAAGGATGATAAGAAACGAATTAGAAATTATTACGAATTAGAAGCGAATTAAACAGTGGCATTATTTAATCAGAAAATTATGACCAAATGACTAATAAAACCGTATTATCAAGGGGGCTCTGCCCCCTAGAGTCTTTTCAGGGAGGGCGCTAGTCCCCGAGCCCCCTCCGACAATAACAGATTATTATCCGTGGATTTTGGATGAGCGAAGCGAAGATTCTATTGCACTACACTGGAGAAAAAAATCCGGAATGTTTTTTTTCTCTTCGATTTTTAAAAAAATTCTTCGACTTATAACACCTACATGCTTCATCCGATTATAATTATTTTTTCACAGAACCTTAATTTTATGAATGAATATATTGGTGTGAAATTTGAGCGCAATCAAAAAATAATTTCTCATGAAAATAGCAATTTTACGTTTTTAAACGTTTAAAAAAATTACGCTCATTCATGAAACTACGAGCCTGAAAAAGCGTTTGCGAAGCTTCCTAGTCATACATAAAAAATATAATTGCACTTCTAGATTTGGTTAGTCGGGAAACACTCCCGTAGATGGAATTACTAATATTTAATACTATTCAGGAGTTAATCTATAATGCAACCCGAAACTAGAGGCTGGTTCTGACCAGCATGGGCCCCTCCTTTCCATATCCCCTAGGACAGAGTGGTGCATTATGACCTAACAGTTGACGCGTAAACCAAATATAATGCAACTACAATTTAGAAGATAAATAGTTACCGTCTTGGTGGTGTAGTTGGCTAAGGCGCCTACCTGGAATGTTGGAGAACCGCGTTCGAACCCCGGCCAGGAAGGATTTTGTTTACTTCTGAATTGTATTAAATATTATCAAATGGCATGTTGCCAAGTTATTTATTAGGAAAAATTAAAAATGTAAATAAGGTTCACAAAATTGGTACAAAGAGTGCAAGAGGCATAATGTTTTCTTAGGAAACTGTAATTCAAAACGATGGCAAAAAAACTATATTTTATTTAGGATTAAGACAGTATAATGTGCTACAAACAAATTTGAGAGAGATCAAAAGTGTTGGAATGTTTAAAAGTAAATGTCGTAAGTGAAAACAAGAAAATAAATGTAAGTAGTGGTAATAGCTGTCAAGCTAAAAATAAATAGCATACAATACATCAAACGTCATCCCCCCCTATCCAGCGCGCAAATGACCAACCCGTGAAGCGCTAGATTCTCACGTCGTCGTCGTATCGTGCAGTCGCAGCAGGGCCCATAATATCCCTCCGTCTGGCCCGGTAGAATAGGCAGAGCATGCTGTAATCGTAAAGGCGATTCAAGAGAAAAAAGTCCACTCGCAAACATCAGCTAGTAAGAGCGGAGTATCTTACTCCCCAAACTAGAGGCGAGCTCTGGCAATCGTCGTTGGGATTTTGCCCTTCCCTGACACCCCGGCGACGAATGACAAACACATCGAACGATGACAAAAGACGATGACGAACGCGCACGTGAGAAACCCCTTCCCCTTACCCGTGGCGGTTCTGACCAGATCGGCTCCTCCTCCCCACCCCCCTTAGGCTAGAGTGGTGCATTATGACCTAACGGTTGACGCGTCCTTAATCCAAATAAACCAAAACATATCCCCCCGGCTTGAATGGTATACATTATGACCTAACGGTTGGCGCGCCCTTAAACTATATGAAACGAACAGTCTATATTGTTGTTATTTATAACCCATTTTTTAAATTATGATATTTATAATGTGGTACAGACTTAGTCTCAGACACAAGTAGAGTATGTTGTGATCACCAGCACAATCTACGAACCATGAACCCAATAACTTACAGAAACGATGAAGTAATACGAGTAGATGATGGTTGAGAGCGGAACAAAGTAGACGAAGACTGAGTATACAAGGATGTAACTTCGACTTAGCCACTGCTTGTTAAGGTAATCAGTTCCGCACGCTGTCATGTTACCTTCGGGGACATATCTGTAACGGACAACACACAATAATTACTTGTTGCTCGTTGGTCCAGCAGCTGTATTTCGGCTTTCAATGCTGTACATGCAGAACTCAAATTCTGACTTAGCAATTTTCGTATATTATTTAATAGGTTACAAATAAAATATAATAATATGATCATTAATATTGTACTATGTGTGATTTCGGGACTGTCTGAGAAATTACTATGTCCCTTGTCAAAAGTGGATAAAATAAACGATTGTTGGATGTGCGACATACATCTTGGGATGTGGTTCAAAATAACAAATTGCATAGTGTGATGCCAACACTGACTAATAAAATTCGTCCTCCTGCGTCTCAACTCTCAAGTAAAGAAGAGGTGGTATTGTCAGGAATTCGTATAGGCCACACACGATATCTCTTAACCAGAGAAAATGTTATTCA
Source organism: Sweltsa coloradensis (assembly GCA_024449915.1). Classification (NCBI taxonomy): domain Eukaryota; kingdom Metazoa; phylum Arthropoda; class Insecta; order Plecoptera; family Chloroperlidae; genus Sweltsa; species Sweltsa coloradensis. Next base: position 15,667 of record JAMZAV010000979.1, read on the forward strand.
CAGATGTGAAAAATGTGATGTACATCATAATGCTAGAAAAATGTATCAAATACCATACGATGCTTTCGCAACCAATTCGATCTCTCCCAATCAAATGAAGAACTTCTATTATATGACAACGGCGACAAACTTTCTAAATTTCTCATTCAAATAAGTTTATTTAACAAAATTTCATTCACATCACACACAATAATATCTTTAATTTTACACTAAGAAAACAATGTCATCATCAAACATACCATTAACTCATTTCATCAACTTTCAATATCGCAGGCGGCGCAATATGACCTAACTGGTTGAAGCACCCTAGTTTCTCAAGACGTCGTCGTTCATTACCATCATTTTATTTTCAAATATATCTATCTAATCATCAAAATCAAACACATCATTAACTCATCTCATCAACTTTCAATATCATAGGCGGCGCAATATGACCTAACCGTTCGAAGCGCCCTAGTTTCTCACGTCGTCTTTAGAGAGAAGGACGTACAGTCACACCACGATCCGTCCTTCGCTTCCCATGACATCGTCCCAGATGAAGAAGTTCTCCACCCCGACCTCGTCCGGGATATCAGCGCGGAGGAAGTTCTGTCTGCTATACAACACGGACGGAGCTCATCGCCAGGTGCTGATGGTATCACCAGACTGATGCTTCGCCAGGTCCCTGCCAAGTTCGTCTCTCACCTCGCTACTCTCTTCTCTGGGTGCCTCCGTTTGGGCTACTTCCCTCCCAGTTTAAAATCTGCTGTCATCGTCATGATTCCAAAGAAAGGACAGCCACCAACGAATCTCGCTAGTCACCGGCCTATTAGTCTCTTGAACGTTGTGGCAAAGGTTCTTGAGAAAGTGATTCACTCCAGGCTGGTTGCTTTTGCTGACCGCCTCCACATCATCCCCGAGTCACAGTCCCCACAGACAGGTCGCTGCACGACAGACCCCCTCATCAAGCTGGTGACGGAGGTTTCAGGGGCGTTAAACGATGGCCCGTGTGTGCTAGCTATTTTTCTGGACATATCACGCGCCTTTGATAACAAAATTCGTCCACCTACGTCTCGACTCTCACGTAGAGAAGAGGTGGTATTGTCTAGACTTCGTATAGGGCACACACGCCTAACACACGGATATCTCTTAACCAGAGAAAAGGTTATTCCCATATGTGACACATGTGATGTACCTTTAACCGTACATCATAATATGCTAGCAGAATGTACCAAATATGATGCCTTGCGCATGCAATTTGATCTCTCCCAATCATATGAAGAACTTCTATCATATGATAACGGCGACAAACTTTCCAAATTTCTCATCCAAAGTAATCTATTTAACAAACTTTAATTAACTTCATACACATTTCTTTCTTTTCATTTACATACATAACTTTTATTTTGCTATTACTTTCTTCATCTTCAATTTATTTTGTTATTTATACACTTAGAAAACAATCTAATCATCAAAACATACCTGCATTAACTCTTCTAATTTACTTTCATTCAACAGGCGGCGCAATAGACCTAACGGTTGAAGCGCCCTAGTTTCTCACGTCGTCGTCGATAAGGTTTGGCATGGCGGGCTCTATTACATGCTTCTGCAACTGAAAGTACCCTTTGCAATGGTTCGCTTCATCAGAGCATTTTTCACGGGACGTCTCGCTTGTGTGCGTGTTCACGATCAAGTATCCCGCTCGTTTACCCCTCTTTCTGGCGTGCCTCAAGGTTCCTGCCTCTCTCCTCTTCTCTACCTGATCTACTGCCACAAACTTCCTTCCCCCTTGCCTAAGCCCTCTATGCAGACGACACGGCCTACTTGTGCAAAGGGCGCACTGCGAGAGAAGTTTCCGCCGTCTACAGCGTCAAATTAATGCTCTTGAAGCTTGGATGCGTCGTTGGCGTGTATTGCCGAACACCTTAAAGACACAGCTTATCGTCTGGGCCCGGGGTAGAATTGGCCCAGAGCATGGCTCTGCTAATCGTAAAAGGCGATTCAAGAGAAAAAGTCCACCTCGCAAACATCAGCTAGAAAGAGCGGATCTTACTCCCCAAAACTAGAGGCGAGCTCTGGCAATCGTCGTCGGGGACCTTGCCCCCTTCCCTTGACGACCTCCCGGCGACGATGACAATGACACAACAAACTATGACAAAGACGATGACGACCGCGACGTGAGAAACCCCCCTTCCTCCCCTTACCCGTGGCTGGTTCTGACCAGCACGGGCCCCTCCTCCCCCCCTCCCCCTTAGGCTAGAGTGGTGCATTATGACCTAACGGTTGACGCGTCCTTAATCCAAATAAACCAAAAACCTTTTTCACCACCGGCACAAAACTCAGAAAATGTCTCAACGACCACTCCGTCAGTCCATCTCACTTTGGGGCGCTACGGTGTACCCTAGTCAGTCTGCCAAGTACCTTGGAATAACCCTTACAGACATTCTGAACTGGGGTGCTCATTGCCGTGACGTCATCAACCGTGCGCGGTCGAGACTAAATTTAATCGTGATGCTTCGTGGGCGACTTTCTGGATGCAGCTTCCGTACTCTCCGGCACACTTATAAAACTTTCAACCGTCCCCTCTTTGAATACGTGGCCCCGGCGCTGTCACCTGTCTTTGGAGGATGTCTCCAGCAATATTTCTCGCTGGAGCGAATGATCCTTCCTCCGATGACGCGGAATGAAGAAGTGTATATCGAAACCGGCGTCAGTGGTATCAGCTCTCGACTCGACACCCTTGCAGGGACTTACGTGCAACGTCTTCACGCAGGCGGCAGGAATGAGCTTCACGACCTCGTTTCGCGTCCTCGAGCCTTCAGACCTCAAACCCACTCCAAGTACCCTTATCCGCCTTTTGCCTTTCAATTTGTCTTACTTTATAAATGTCATGATCTCTTGTTGTGTTTCATGTAATGCTAAACTTGTAACTCTGTAATCACTGTTTCAGGCTACAGAGGGCCACACTTGCCCTGCATTATCCTTCCTGCCCTATGGGCAGGTAAAATTCAATAAAATAAATCTCACGACGTCGTCACGAATAAATTATTTATTTTACCCCGTCTGTGCCCGGGGTAGAACTTGCCCAGAGCATGGCTCTGCTAATCGTAAAAGGCGATTCAAGAGAAAAAGTCCACCTCGCAAACATCAGCTAATAAGAGGGGACTATATTACTTCCAGAAACTAGAGGCGAGCTCTGGCAATCGTCGTCGGGGACACCTCCCCCTTCCCTTGACGACCTCCCTGACGACGATGACAATGACACAACGAACGATGACGAAGAAGATGACGACCGCGACGTGGGAAACACCCCTTCCTCCTCCCCATCGGGCCCGGGGAGAATTGGCAGACATGGCTCCATGCTAATCGTAAACAGGCGATTTAAGAAAAAGTCCCCTCCTTAATTCAAGCTAGTAAAGCGGAATTCTTACTCCCCGTAAACTAGAGGCGAGCTCTGCAATCGTCGTCGGACCTTGCCCCTTCCCTTGACGACCCCCTGCGACGATGACATGACCCGAACGATGACAAAAAAGAATGACGACCGCGACGGAAAAACCCTTTCTCCCCTTACTCGTGCCTGGTTTGACCAGCATGGGCCCATCCTCCCCCCCCTTCTAGGCATAGGAGTGGTGCATTATAGCTAACGGTTATACTCCTAACAAAAAGAAAACTAAAAAAAAAAAGTCGACGATGACGACCGCGACGTGAGAAACCCCCTTCCCGACCTTACCCGTGGCTGGTTCTGACCAGCGGGCCGTCCACCCCTCCTCCCCTTACAGAGCGGTGCATTAGGACCTTACGGTTGACGTGTCCTTAATCAGAATTAACCAAAAAAAAAGCTATAAGGCAATATCACAGGCGGCTCAATATGACCTAACTGTGGTCGAAGCGCCATATTTTCTTAAGTCGTCGTCGTTTATAATTGATTTCTTTCCATTCAAATAAATAATTTTTGCTATTACTATCATCACCATTATTTTATTTTCTTATATATACACTTAGAAAACAATAAAATCATCAAACACACTCTACGTTCCCCAAGTAAAAAGAGACGTTAGGGAAATTGACAAAACGATTGACGCACACTTACATAAAGAAACTATTACCTATTCCATCCGAGCATGGGCCCCATGGTCCAACACACTCCAAACAGCCATATGAGGATGATCTTCAAGAGGGCTGTCTTGATCGTGAGAGGTTTTCCTGCCAGACCCTTTACTATGACATTGTATCTGTCCAGAGCGATACATGTCATCGTCCATATAGAGGCACAGCCGCATAGAGAACCGAAGATGGCGTGGAGCTCGCACATGAAGGGACCTGCTCACAGTCAGCTATCTGTAGGGGGCTGCATTTCAAAGTAGGTATTTGTGGATCACCAACATCTTCATTGAGATATCAAATCACTCATCCATTAATTTAAATTATAATTTCAATTAAAAACCATCACTCAAGCAATTCAGTTTATTAACATCCAATATCACATGTGACGCATTTACATTATTATAATTCACATCATACACATTTCATTAATTTATTTATTTCCATTCACATAAATAACTTTTATTTTGCTATTACTATCATCATCATTTATTTTCTTATATATACACTTAGAAAACAATCTAATCATCAAACACAACACATCATTAACCCATCTCATCAACTTTCAATATCACAGGCGGCGCAATATGACCAAACTGGTTGTAGCGCCCTAGTTTCTCACGTCGTCGTCCAAAGTCAAGAACGAAATGCCCCAGTCTCTCACGTCGTCTTTGGCCAAATGTCGTCTTCAATCTAGTCCAGATCCCCTCGTCATGGGCCCGAGATAGAATCTGGCGCACAGCATGGCTCTATTAATCGTAAAAGGCGAGAGAATAGATAAAGTCTGTCTCGCAAGTATATGTAAGGGAGTTTTTTACTCCCCGAAATTACAGGTGAGCTCTGGTAATCGACATTGGGAAATTTGCCCACTTTCATTGACGACCTCCCAGACGACGACGACGATAATGACACAATGGACGTTGACAAAGGCGATGACGACCACGACGTGAGAACCCCCTTTTCCTCACCCTACCCGTGGTTGGTTCGGACCAGCATGTTATTATTTAATGTATTACCTGCCCATAGGGCAGGAAGGCTAAAGCAGGGCACATGTGGCCCTCTGTAGCCTGACACAGTGATTACAGAGTTATAGGTTCAGATAAACAAACAACAAAATACGTCTAACTCACGGATATCTCTTAACCAGAGAAAAGGTTATTCCCATATGTGACACATGTGATGTACCTTTAACCGTACATCATATGCTAGCAGAATGTACCAAATATGATGCCTTACGCATACATTTTGATCCCTCCCATTCATATGAAGAACTTCTATCATATGATAACGGCGACAAACTATTTAAATTTCTCATCCAAAGTAATCTATTTAACAAAATTTAATTCCGATCGTACACATTTCTTTAATTTCTTTATTTTTATTCACATACATAACTTTTGTTTTGCTATTACTATGGACATCATAATTTTATTTTCTTATATACACACTTCAAAAACAATCTTATCATCAAACACACCATTTACTCATCTAATCAACTTTCAATATCACAGGCGGCGCAATATGACCTAACCAGTTGAAGCGCCCTAGTTTCTCACGTCGTCGTCTATTGGCAGGATTTAACGTGCCCAAAACAACACATCACAGCACACAACAGCAACACCCTAGGCTATAGGGTGGCGCTTTATGACCTAACGGTTGACGCGCCCTTAAACTTAACAAAAACAATCAATCAATCAATCCTTGTGAATGAAATGTTAATTTTAATGTGTCTCACCCAAGACCCACGTCTGGTAGTAACAGTTAATGACCATCTGCGGCGACATGACGACCATCATGAGGAAGTCAGAGAAGGCGAGGTTGACAACGAGAATGTTGGACGGAGATCGCAGGGATCTAGTAGTCGCGAAGATGAAGATCACCATCGCGTTTCCCGTCCAGGACATTATTCCCAGCACGGCGATCACGAGGCCTAGCATCGTGTGCCAGGTTGGGTTCAAGGGAGGAAACTGGTACCTGTGACAAGACCAAAGTTATCCTTCCCCGTCTAGGCCCGGGATGCCCACACTGACTAATGCTGCCTCTCGACTCTCACGTATAGTATTCAGTCCAGAATTCGTATAGGCCACATGCGTCTAGCTCACAGAGATCTCTTAATCAGAGAAAAAGGCTATTCCCACATGTGACACATGCGATGTACCTATAACCGTACATATGCTAGCAGAATGTACCATATATATTATATATGATGCCTTGCGCACGCAATTTGATCTCTCCCAATCATATGAAGAACTTCCTATCACATGATTCTTTAATTTATTTATTCTCCTTTAAATAAATAGCTCTTGTTTTCCTATTACTATCATCATCATCATCATCGTCATCATTTTATTTTCTTATATAAACCCTTAGAAAACAATTTAATTATCAAACACAACATTAACTCATCTCATCAACTTTTAATATCACAGGCGGCGCAATATGACCTTACCGGTCGAAGCTGCCCTAGTTTCACACGTCGTCATAAGATTGCATGAGGACTGTGGTTAAACTAAAAGGCGACAGAAGAGATAAAAACCCATCTCACAAACATCAGCTAGTATATGGGGGAAACCTGAGGCGAACTCTGAACGGTGACGTGAGGAACTCACCCATATCTTTCCGTCTTGTTGCTGGTTCTGACCAGCATGAGATTTTCCTCCACATATCTCCTAAGCTAGAGTGGCGCAATATGACCTGTTAACGGTTGACGCGCCCTTAATCCAAATAAGCTTAAAACTTAAACTTCTTTACAACATGTAACAGAATATCGTAAGCAATGTTTACTCACCAATGTGGGTCAACCATATACAGCATCTCAGGTGGGACATTGTCGACGACCGTGAGGTTTTGCATTTTGACCCCTAGAGCAGCGATACGCGGTAGCATAAGAGTTTCCGCCATCCTGCACAAGAAGAATAAGTGTATTAATGATGGACTCCCCCCCGTCTGGGCCCGGGGTAGAATTGGCCCAGAGCATGGCTCTGCTAATCGTAAAAGGCGATTCAAGAGAAAAAGTCCACCTCGCTAACATCAGCTAGTATGAAGGGTAGTATTTTACTCCCCGAAACTAGAGGCGAGCTCTGGCAATCGTCATCGGGGACCTTGCCCCCTTCCCTTGACGACTCCTCGACGACGATGACGACAATGAAACCACGAACGATGACGAAGACAATAACGACCGAGACGTGAAAACCCCCTTTCCTCCCCTTACCCGTGGCTGGTTTGGGTTCTGACCTGCATGGGCCCCTCTCCCCCCCCCCCCCCCTAGGTTACATGGTGCATTATGACCTAACGGTTGACGCGTCCTTAATCAAATAAACAAAACAAAATCTCTCCCAATCATGTGAAGAACTTCTATCATATGATAACGGCGACAAACTTTCAAAATTTCTCATCCAAAGTAATCTATTTAACAAAATTTTATTCACATCATACACATTTCTTAATTTATTTATTGTTTTGCTATTAATCATCATCATTTTATTTTGTTATATATACACTTAGAAAACAATATAATCATTAAACACATCATTAACTTATCTCATCAACTTTTAGTATCACAGGCGGCGCAATATGACCCAACGGGTTGATGCGCCCGAGTTTCTCACGTCGTTGTTTGCTGGTGGAACTCGCGGTGACCAGACTATCGACTTTTACAAACTGAAATTTAATTGAACGAACTGAATTGAAATTCGGAAAATGTACATTAATATCGTTTTCACTTTTAAGAGAACAACCACAAGAAACTTGTCAATTGCCTGCAATGTGTATGAAAAACAAGAGTAGAATTATTGCTTGTTTTGAATGCCGTAGCAATGTTTTTATTTATTCAACTAGACAAATACAGTCATAGACCATTTTACATTGTACATTGCAAACATAATAACATTACTAACTAACTTATACTAATTTAAACTAAACATGATAACACAGAAGAAATTCAGGGCCCATGAATATTGAATGGTACGTAATAGCAAAAAACAGAACAAAAACAGAAAATACTGGCAAATAAGAGGTTTTACGTTAGTTATGAACTCGCGATGGGTTGAAAGAACGTCTAGGGTGGGTGATAGATAGGCGATAGCGGATTCGTACTACATTGATTCTAAAAATTATTGATATAACACATACATACGAGTTTTCCCAATGGAGTGCCCTATGATTTCAACATTCCAACATTCTATCAAAAAATTAAATGATAAGTTTGATAAGATTTGAGTCGTGGGACAATCCTGAGATTGACCTATAATCAAATTGTTTTCAAGTTACATTTCTTGCATTGTGTGCAAAATTTTATAATAAAATGTCTATATCATGCTTTGTGGCTGATTCTGACCAGCACAAGCCTGTCCACCCCGCGTCTCCCCGCGTCACCCTTTGCGTTCCTCCCCTTTGGAAAAAATACAAAGGCCTAGTTATAAACTATAACTAATAAACTACATTATCACAGGAGGAGCAATATGACCTAACGGTTGACGCGCCCTTAATCCAAATAAACCAAATCTGATATACAAAATACATATTGATTTAAACTGGAAACCCAGTCTACGAATTTTAACAAGTTTTACATTTCCTTTGTCAGCATTGGTTTATGTGAACAATAATCCACACATTGTACTATCCACTTCAGGTTCCAAACTTTGAGATTCAACTAAAATTAATTGATCCACCCATTAAATACTTCAAAAGAAAGAAAAAATAAACTTGTATATCAGAATCATTTGGCGTTTTAACGATTGAGTGTTGAGATTGATGAAAGGAATATTACAGAACTGCTATTAAGTGTTGTCGAGTTTGACAGAAGAATCGATAGTGTTTTAAGGATATACAATTGATATAATCATATTCAAGACACACGTTACAGAAATAAATTAATTGAAAAGCTCGTGTTTCGAGAACAACGTTAGTTATAAAGAACTGGTGATACCATTAACACATACCATAGTCTGATCTTCTGTGGGTAAGGCCTCGATCAACTACCAATAAGTGTCAGCAACTTCCATTTACAATAACCAATTATGACATGATATAACAATGCAATGTATATTATATCACCTACAGTTATGACCATATATGTACAATATGATAAATGGAAATAAATGAACTGGAGTTATGAGGAAAGCAGTATTCACTGTACTGTGTGCCTTCACGCTTATGAAAAGTCAAGTAGAGAGCTGCCAGATGGATGTGACACAAACGACGCATGTTATCAGTGTTCTGCAAGAGTATTTCAAATCTAGCTGCATTTACTTGGTTGCTAATTGTGAAATTGATTCCGTTCACATTGACACTCAAAGGCTGCTGTCACGAAGTTTGGCTCCATCTGCGAGATTATGTATCCAGTTCCCAATCGACATTAAGAGCATGGCACATTTAACATCATGCAAACATCCAATGTTTGTGATCGTCAGTGTCATACACAATCACTTCTTTAACAAGTTCATGGAAGAATTTGGCTCTTTAAGACCTGTTTGGCTTCTCTTTACGAGCCAGGATGAAGACTTGGAAGACCTGTTCTTCAAAATCAACATTCCGTTTGATAGCGAGTTTATTTTAGCCCAGTCTCATCAGAATTCTGTAAGACTTTATGGGGTTCACCGGATAACAGAAAAGTTGCCCGTTCAGAAATACAATTTTGGTTCATGGAATTCAAGCTCTGGACTCGAAGATTCAAAAGTTGCTTTCTACAAAAAGAGGAATAATCTTCAAGGAAAAGTGTTTAGGGCAACTAACACGCACAAGGATGTATTTACGATTTTAACAAAATCAGACAATGTAACTTTACATCGTAGCTTTGTAACAGATATGTGGAAAGTATTGGAACGTCATTTAAGGTTCAGAATAAAATTCATCGGAGATGGCCAAGAAACGTGGGTAGTTCTGATGGAGAATGGCACCTGGAACGGCATGATGGGACAGATTCTTCGCAAGGAGGCAGAGGTGGCGGTCTCGTACTTCACCCTGACTGGAGAACGCGCCAAATACGTCACATTTACCCTGTCCTTCTATTTCTCCACCAAGAGAATCTACATCCGTGATCCGGGGTACGACATTCACTTGAAACTTTACTATCACCATTCAGTCTCAATCTCAGGGTGGCATTTCTTGCATCGGGCGTTCTGATTTCCTGACTTTGTATCTTATTTACAAAGTCGTTTCAATTATGGATATACCAACGAGTGCATTCAATCTACGACGTGTTTTATTATGTATTTAAAACAACTCTGTGTAATCAAGGAGTTGGAGAAATTCCTCACTCAAATACGACATCAAAACGAATAGTTTGATAACTGCACTTTTCTTGGGTATTATTGCTGTGGTAAGTTATTCAGGGTCGGTTGTATCAAATATTGCCATTGCCATACCATTACATTCCCTTTAACTCAATTCAGGGCTTGTTAGATGAAGGATCATATTATACCCTAACCACTATTGCTGGATCAAGTATTTATAGTGTGTTGAAAAATGCTAAAAGTGGCGTTTTAAAAGTTATATATGAACGATTCTTCTTGACAAATTTAGATCACTTACCTATAGGACACACCGAAGCCGGTGAACAAGTTTGTAATGAAAAGGTTGCATTTATAATGACTTCAGGAGGAATGTACTTTTCCAACTTTAGCTGCAAGTTTGTGCATCTAGAAGAGGTTTTTTCGAAGGACACTATCGGTATAGCATTTTCAAAATCAAACCCATACGTTGGTATTGTTAATGATAATATTCTCAAGTTAATGAGCGGTGGGTTATTAAAACAGCTTTCATCTCAATACATACCCGAAACAAACGTTGCAGACAATGTTGAAGTTTCAATGAGAATTCAAACTGTCATTCCATTTTTTTTACTCTTGATGTATGGATTATGTCTAGCTCTTGTATTGTTAGGACTTGAGTTTCTTATTTTTTACGAATAGAGGCTATAACTCATGGTTTCAATCCATTTGGACAGTTAAATTAATTAAACCTAGGCTCGCCTCACAAGTAGGTTAAATACAACTTAGGGCAATATCACAATAGAAAATAAAAATAATATGAAAATGTAAAATGGTAATGTAAATGTTATCAAAAGAGCTTTGCCTTGCGCACGCAATTTGATCTCTCCCAATCATATGAAGAACATCTATCACATGATAACGGCGACAAACTTTCTAAATTTCCCATCCAAAGTAATCTATTTAACAAAATTAATTCACATCATACATATTTCTTTAATTTATTTATTTCCATTCACATAAATAACTTTTATTTTGCTATTACAATCATCATCATTTCCCCTTATATATACACTTGGAAATTCATTCATTCATTCAAAGTAATTTATGTATCAAAACAAATATAATCATTAAACACACCATTAACTCGTCTAATAAACTTTCAATATCACATGCGGTGCGATATGACCTAACCGGTTGAAGCGCCCTAGTTTCCGACGTCGTCGTCGAAATACTTTCCACGAGTAGAATTGGCCCAGAGCATGGATCTTCTAATCGTAAAAGGCGATTCGAGAGAAAAAGTCCACCTCGCAAACATCAGCTAAGGGTAGTATGGTAGTATTACACCCCAAATCTAGAGGCAAGCACTGGCAATCGTCGTCGGGGACTACTTCCCCTTCCTTTGACAACCTCCCCAACGACGATGACAATGACACAACGAACGATGACAAAGACGATGACGACCGCGACGTGAGAAACTCCCCTTCCTCCCCTTACCCGTGGCTGGTTCTGAGAAGCATGTCAAAAAGCTGATGTTGACGCGTCCTTAATCCAAATAAACCAAAACCAAACCAATAGCACATTACCTTTTTTTTAAATTAACAAAATGGGAAAAAAAATGGAAATGGAAATATCAAAAGAGTTTCTTCAGAAAGACGGAAATAAAAAAAGTGCTTTTTGACAAGCTTTCCATTTAGTTATTAAACAGTGGTATTGGTAAACAATTGCACTCATTGTAATATCTACTAAAAGGATATTTTACTTAGGTCAACAAAGTTATTCATCCAATACACTTCATCCGAAAATAAAACGAAGCTTTAACATCACATTATTTGCGTTCTGCAGTGAAATCGTCAATCAATCATGATAGAAGAAAAGAATATGTAACAACTGAGCAATGACAAATGGTATTGGACATTACAAAACATCGAATATGAATTACGGATCTACAATAGCATAACCTTGTGCATGGCTGTATCGTCTCAACCTTGTAAAAAGTTCAACAATCGACAATAACTTTAGTTGTGAAGGAATAGTGATACCGTTTGCATACCTACCAAATAGCCTAGTAATGAGGAAAGCCATATCCATCGTAGGCCTACTGTGTGCCTTCGCATTTATAACAAGTCATGTAGGGAGTTGCCAGATGGATGTGAAACAAACGAGTCAGGTTATAAGTGTTCTGCAAGAGTATTTTAAATCTAGCTACATTTACTTGGTTGCTAATTGTGAAATTGATTCTGTTCACATTGACACTCAAAGGCTGCTGTCACGAAGTTTGGCTCCATCTGCGAGATTATGTATCCAGTTCCCAATCGACATTAAGAGCATGGAACATTTTTAAAATCATGCAAACATCCTAATGTTTGTGCTCGTCAGTGTCATACACAATCACTTCTTTAACAAGTTCATGGAAGAATTTGGCTCTTTAAGACCGGTTTGGCTTCTCTTCACGAGCCACGATGAAGACTTGGAAGACATGTTCTTCAACATCAACATCCCATTTGATAGCGAGTTTATTTTAGCCCAGTCTCAGCAGAATTCTGTTAGACTTTATGAGGTTCACCGGATAACAGAAAAGTTGCCCGTTCAGAAATACAATTTTGGTTCTTGGAATTCAAGCTCAGGGGTTGAAGTTTCAAAAGTTGCTCTCTACAAAAAGAGGAACAATCTTCAAGGAAAAAGTGTTTAGGGCAACTAACACGCACAAGGATGTATTTACGATTTAACAAAATCAGACAATGTGACTTTACATCGTAGCTTTGTAACAGATAGTGTGGAAAGTATTGGAACATCATTTAAAGTTCAGAACAAAATTCATCGGAGATGGCCAAGAAACATGGGGAGTTCTGACGGAGAATGGCACCTGGAACGGCATGATGGGACAGATTCTTCGCAAGGAGGCAGAGGTGGCGGTCTCGTACTTCACCCTGACTGGAGAACGCGCCAAATACGTCACATTTACCCTGTCCTTCTATTTCTCCACCAAGAGAATCTACATCCGTGATCGGGGGTACGACATTCACTTGAAACTTTACTATCACCATTTAGTCTCAATCTCAGGGTGGCATTTCTTGCATCGGGCGTTCTGATTTCCCTGACCTTGTATCTTATTTGCAAAGTCGTTTCAAATTATGGATATACCAACGAGTGCATTTCAATCTACGACGTGTTTTATTATGTATTTAAAACAACTCTGTGTAATCAAGGAGTTGGAGAAATTCCTCACTCAAATACGACATCAAAACGAATAGTTTTGATAACAGCACTTTTCTTGGGTATTATTGCTGTGGTAAGTTATTCAGGGTCGGTTGTATCAAATATTGCCATTGCCATACCATTAGATGAAGGATCATATACCCTAACCACTATTGCTGGATCAAGTATTTATAGTGTGTTGAAAAATGCTAAAGATCAAGTATTTATAGTGTGTTGAAAAATGCTAAAGGTGGCGTTTTTAAAGGAATATATGAACGATTCTTGTTGACAAATTTAGATCACTTACCTATAGGACACACCGAAGCCAGTGAACAAGTTTGTAAAAAAAAGGTTGCATTTATAATGACTTCAGAAGGAATGTACTTTTTCAACTTTAGCTGCAAGTTTGTTCATCTAGAAGAGGTTTTTTCTAAGGACACTATCGGTATAGCATTTTCAAAATCAAACCCATACGTTGGTATTGTTAATGATAATATTCTCAAGTTAATGAGCGGTGGGCTATTAAAAAAAGCTGTCATCTCAATACACCCCCAAAACAAAGTTGCAGACAATAATGAGTTTAAAAGAGTATTCAAATGTCATTCCCTTTTTTTACTTTGATTAGGATTATGTCTAGTTTGTTTTTTAGGATTTGGGTTTTCTTTTTTTTTTCGAATAGAGGCTATAACCTGGTTTCAATCCTTTGGACATTTAAATTAATTAAAAACCGGGGCTCCCCCACAAGTTGGTTAAATAAAACTAGGCAATATACAATAAAAAAATAAAAATAATATAAAAATGAAAAAATGGTAATGTAAAGTTTAAAAAGGGTTTTCCCTTGCGCCGCAATTGATCTCCCCCAATATATGAAACATTTCACATGAAACGGCGAAAAATTTTTAAATTTCCCATCCAAAGAATCTATTTAAAAAAATAATTCAATTACATTTTTCTTTAATTTTTTTTTTTTCCTTTACATAAATAATTTTTTATTTGCTATTAAAATCATCATCATTTCCCTTATAATAATTTGGAAATTCATTCTTCATAAAAGAAATTTTTTAGATCAAAAAAAATAAATCATTAAAAACACCTTTAACTTCTAATAAATTTTCAAATCCATGGGTGCGTATCCCAAACCCCGGTTAAAGCCCCCAGTTCCGACGTGTCGTCGAAATATTTCCAGAGTAAATTGGCCCCAGAGAGGGCTTTTCTAATGTAAAAGGCGATTCGAGAAAAAAATTCCCCCTCGCAAAATCAGCAAAAGGGAGTAGGGGTAGATTACCCCCAAATCTAAGGAAAACCCTGGCAAAGTCGTCGGGGACCCCCCCCCCTTCCCTTTAACGACCCCCGACGACGTGAAAAGAATGACGAAAGATGACAAAGAGAGACGATCGCGGACGTGAGAAACCCCCCTTTTTCCCCTACCCGGGGCTTTTCTGCCCAGAGGGCCCCACTCCCCATATCCCTAGGCTAGAATGGTGCATTTATGACATAAGGGTTTGACGCGCCCTGAATCAAAAAAACCAAAACTAAACCCGGGTAGAATTGGCTAGGCATGGCTCTGCTAATCGTAAAGGGATTAAAGAGAAAAAGCCATCTCGCAAACATCAGTATAAGAGCGGGAAATTACCCCCCCGAAAATAGAGGCAGCTCGGCAATGGTCGGGGACTATTTCCCCCCTTTTGACAACCCCCCCAACGCATGAAAATTTACACAACGAACGATGACAAAAAACGATAAAAGACCGCGCGTGAAAACCCCCTTTCCTCCGTTCCCCGTTGGGGCCCGGGGTAGAATAGGAAAGAGCACCTCCTCGGCTCATCGAAAAGGCGAAAAGAGGCGCGGGTGGCCCCCCAAATAAGATCTTGAGGGACGGGGGACGAAAAGGGGGGCTTCATGCTTATTTTCACTTTCCCACCCCATTTACTCAAAATATAATATCTATTTTTTACTTTTTCACTTTTTCTACTTTTCCCCATCAAGCGGGCCCCCCTTTGGTTCTAAACGTCTCCCGCCGTGTTTCCCGTGCGGTGCGACCGTCCCGGTGGAAAAAGGGGACCTGGTTTTTTGAGGGGGAAAATTTTTTCTTGCAGAAACATGGACCAAACGCAATTTTGGCCACCTGTTTCATCATAGAGGGGAGATTCAGAACTAGCCCCCTGGGGTCAATCGGCTAGTGCAACTTTTGTCACCTTTAGTTGAAATTTGGACCCCCGGACATAGTTGCGTAGGGTATGTCCAATGGGGAAGAGCTATGGAAGAGAAGGGTGGGAGCCGACCACACTGGTAAAAATTATTGCGCCCTATGCTTTGGTCCGGAAAAAAATTTGGCTTTTTCTACATCCCACCCTGATGAAAAAAAAGAAATCTTTAATGTTTAAAAAAGGCCATGGGGTGAACCAACGTGGGCTAGTTGATTTTTTTCCGGAAATTTGTAGGTTGTCCCTTTTTTTCTACAGGGAAAAACTTAAATCCCCCCAATCCCCCCTTTTCCCCAACCCCAAAACAAACCATTACCATCAAAGAAAAGACCTAGGTCTTATTTAAACAAAATTTCCCCTTGAAACTAGGGTTTTTAAAAAACTCCCCAACCTAGTAAAAAATTACCTAGAATGTTAACAATTAAATCATTAAAAGAGAACACAACTTTTTTTAAAAATATATCGTTGCGATGAAAAAAGCAATTAAAGGGTTTTGTAGCAGGTACCGTAAAATCAGTCGAAAAACTGCGAAAGGGAGCTTCGGGTTTTGGAAGCTAATGTAAGCAGTCTGAATTTTTTTAAAAAACCACAAAATTTGATCCCTATTGAAACCGGTAAGCCGCATGAACAACTTAATAATTCAAAAGGGAATTTATAGTTTTTTTGATCTAAAATATTTTTACCAATGAGAAATTTAAAGAGGAACTCTCCAACAAGGGTCATTTAAATTGTATGAATAATGCCCCGTGTGAGGAGAAAAATTTTCCCAATGGCACAAAACCCTCCCCTTAAAACCAAGGATTTCCTGAAAAGGTGTTATGGGATACCACTTTTTGATGTCAGAACCTTATAAAAAACCCCCCATGAGATGCTTCCCCTGTAAAAAGATTTGGAACACCAAAAAGTCTGTAAGTCTAAACCCCTATTTGCGGGAAATTGCGGTTACAAATCCAGGGTAAAGTGCGGTTTTAACATCCAAACGAGTGTTAAATTTTGGTGGTCCACATGCTTTTCTTCCGGTTTGTCCCTAGAGGACGGAAGAAAAGAAGATTTGGGATAAGGCGGTTGACAAATTTAAGTTATGGGGCAAGGAAAGGTTAGCAAATTACCACACCACTAATCTTCCAGTATCATTTGCCAAGCTGAACACAAATGTAGGGGGCATAATTGCAACAAATCGGGAAAAACAAAAAGAAATCTCAAAACCCAAACCTATAAATCCCCAAGCTGAGCGGTCCCCAGCCTTTTGAAGACATCACCGGGTTTCAGGGAACGAAACAAAAGGGAAACTATTGAAGCATTGTTTGTGATACAGAAATCACTAAAAGTAAATTAAAGAACAAGCAAAGCAACAACAGGAGCAGGGAAAACTTTACAAGATTTTAATTTCCGACTCGATCTCAATTCCGAGTAAAAAATTGGGAAAAATTTAATAAAACAGCAAGACGTAAACACAAGTTATGTTCAAGTTGAAAATAAACTTACCTAAAAACACCAAAAAAGTCAAAAACACGAAAACATTAGAGGTTTTAGTGGGTCCCCAAAGTAAAAAGGATTTTTAAAAGATTCCCAACCAAAAAAAAAAAAGCCCCTCCACGTTCCTTACTGATACAGTTTTGGGGATCGGTTAAGGATGAGATCCCTTTTTATATTTTAAAAACCCATAAGGTAAATTTAAAAAATAACACTGTATTTAAGAAAAAAACATCTATAAACTTAAATGGCTACACTAATATCGTGGAATTTAGAGGTTTATGCAAATCTGAAAGCTACAGCTACTCTTTCAAAACCAAACCCCCTTTTCTTTTTTTACAAGAAATTTTTTTTAAACCAAAAAGATAACCCTACGGTTAAGGTTAACAAACTACCGTAAGGATTTTATAGGAGGTGAAGGCACAGGGAGGGGTTGCCCTTTGGTGCATGACTCTGGATGCCATCAAATTCCCTTGACAAAAACGCCTTTAGGCCGTCGCGTTAAGCTTACATTCCCAAAAGTAACCCCAAATTTTGCGTATTTACATTCCACCACCCCTTTAACATTTTGCAGACCGGGGTATGGAGGCATTTCGGGCAATTTAAAGACCCCTAATCTTGGGTGGTGATTTAACGCTCACCATATGACTGGGGATCAGTAGTTTTTGAAAACGGGGTTTTTGTTGTAGCAATTTTCTAAACACAATGATGTTTTTATTTTTGAACACGGGCCAGATGATCATTTCACGTCACATTTTGGGACTTTTTCAGCCATAGATTTAGTATGTGTACCCTTTCTTCGCTGATCTCGAGTAAATGTGCTTGATGATTACTGGAAGTGATCATTTTCCAATTTGGTGAATGATTTTAAATCAATAGGCCACACAATCCAGGGCAGGGATGGAACTTGCACAAACTGATGGGGAAAGTTCCCCCGGAAATTAGTGAAGTCTCTTTGCTCAAGGTGGACTTTACTAGTTCTCGTGACCCAAAGTGCTTGTCAATAATGTGAGTAAATGCTTCTTGTGCAGCATAGCCCGTATACCAACTGTGGTGAAAACGTCGTCGTGTCGGGGCCCCCCGGGGAAAAAAAAGATTGTGCATTGGCCATCAAGGCAAAAAAAAGAGCTTTTAAAAAATTTAAAAACTTTCCTACATTTGAAAATTTAACAATTTTTAAGCAGAGAAGCGAAAACGAGACGAATTATCAAACAATAAGAGGCAGTCATGGCAAGGTATGTATCTTCATAAATTACAGCACCTCTTCCACGATGGGGTGGAAAAGGGTTTAAACAATTGTGGAGCAGGGAAAAAAACCCCTACCCCCTATCAAGGATGGCGGGGAATTAGTTTACTCCCGCAGATGTGGTTTGTACTGGGACCATTTGCAGGTAAGCAGTAATGCACGAATATGAGAATTTTTAGCAACAAGGTTTACAGAAGCTCGAAACTTAATTTTTACTGAAAACGATGAGCCAACAACAGAGCGTTTCTTTGTGGGAACTCCGTTGGCGTTAAGTCATTACGTCGCACATTGTGGAGAAGACAAAATGCACAACGACTGTTTGTGCACCTGACGATCCCTCATTGGAAAGTTTTTATTTTATTTTTAAAATTTTGTGGTTGGGAATTTTCCCCCATAGTTGGCGTAGGGGCCCTCTTTAAATTCCCCTTCTCAAACCACAAAAGAAAAGTCGATGCGATTTAATTTGCCCTATTTTTTTCTGACAAGTTTCTTTTTCAAAAATTTTTCGAAAAGAGATCAACAAACGACTAAAGGGTGTGGAGACCGCGGTTTATTGGCGAAGTTCCCAAGTGGATTTCGCAACGTGTTGCACCATCGCCCCCTTGGTTTGAAGAGACGTTTATTCAAAAAGGGTTTTTTTGCAAAAAAACATGTTGTTGGGGTGCTTTTTGACATTTTAAAAAAAAATACGAAAAACATGGAGATATAAATTTTCAACAGATTCCGAGGGGGTTTTCGAGGGCACAGCCAAAATTTTTAGAAAATTTTTTAAAAAATAGAACTTTTAAAGTGCGGTTAACAATGTTTTGTCAGACTCGTTCTCACTGGAAAAAGGTGTAACCCCAAACGGTCTTGTCGGATACTGTTGCTATGGAATAAACAGTGTGGTGGGATTGTACCCCCAAAAAGCCTAATTTGTGCCCTTTTTTTAGATGACCTGGGAATCTTCTACGATCGGTAATTTATCAACAGCTCAAAGACATGAAATTTATTGAACAATATAAAATGAATGGGGCCGAAAGCGGGGGGACACGTTCTTCCCGAAAAAAAAATCAATGCATTCCCTTTTTTCCCTCCAAAGGGAACAAAATGACCCACAACTTCGTTTAACAATGTAGAAATTTTCAAAAAAAAATTCCGTTTCTCGGATGGTGTTTGACAAAAAAATAAAAATTGGAAAAAACCACGTTGTTGAGTTTTCGCAAAAAATGATGTTTTAAAAACAACCCATTTAAAGTTCCAGTAATACATCGTGGGGGGCAGATAGGACTGCATGTTTAGAATTTACGGTCTCTAGTTTGCCCAAGATGGACTAGGATGTTTCGTATACCTTTAGCAAGTAACAAACCCTTAAACTTTAGACACTGTCCCCAGTGGTCTTTGTTTTCTCTGGTGCATTTGAACAAGCCCGGTAGTCAGCGTAGCCCCAGTAGGGTGGTCCCCCTTAGCAGAACGGAGAAACCTTGAGGGTACGTATGTAATGAAAAATTAAAGCTATGCCTAACCTCCCGCAAATCGGAATTTTTTAACACGACATATGTAGACACTTTGATAACAAACCCCCAAGGATTTTCCAACGGGGTTAAATGTAAATTTTTTTTAATTTTTGAATTCATCTGCCAAAAGTTTTTTTTTTTGGATTTTGGGAATAACCCCCCTGGTTTTCACCCAAACCGATTTTTATTTGACCTTTTTCTTTTGATAAAAAATCTACTTTCGATAGGATTCAAATTTAAATTTGAAAGATTTTCCAGAACATCAAAGGTTTACTTTGGTATTTACAGATGGGGTCCAAAATTTACAAAAAGGGTTTGGGAAATGCCTTTTATTTCTCCACCCCTTTAAAGAACGTTCAGGCTAAAACGAGGGTTCATTTTTTACGCGGTTATTCGCCATCGTGAAAACTTTAAATACATTCTACGCTGTCGTTGTGGAGAATACCTTTTTTGTTCAGATAGCTTAAGTTTACTTCAAGCTATAAAACTCATGTATTCTAGTCATCATTTGGTACAAGACATCCAATTCTATTTAGAAAAACTAACCTCTAAGGGATATATAATAGAGTTTTGCTGGATACCTGGACACGTGGGCATAGAGGGAAATGAACACGCTGATCGGGCTGCTAAGGAAGCTTCCCAGCGTCGCGACGTTGATTTCAATCTAGTTCCCGTTCCAGATGTCAAGAGTGGATACAAGCAAAGATTGTTGGATTTGCGACAAGCATCGTGGGATGTGTTGCAAAATAACAAATTGCATAGTGTGATGCCCACATTGACTAACAAAATTCGTCCACCTACGTCTCGACTCTCACGTAGAGAAGAGGTGGTATTGTCTAGAATTCGTATAGGCCATACACGCCTAACACACGGATATCTCTTAACCAGAGAAAAGGTTATTCCCATATGTGACACATGTGATGTACCTTTAACCGTGCATCATATGCTAGCAGAATGTGCCAAATATGATGCATTGCGCACGCAATTTGATCTCTCCCAATCATATGAAGAACTTCTATCATATGATAACGGCGACAAACTTTCTAAATTTCTCATCCATTGTAATCTATTTAACAAATTTTCTTTATTATTTTTTTCTTTTTTTCATTTACATACATAACTTTTATTTTGCTATTACTTTCTTCATCATCAATTTATTTTGTTATTTATACACTTAGAAAACAATCTAATCATCAAACATACCTGCATTCACTCTTCTCATTTCCTTTCATTCACAGGCGGCGCAATATGACCTAACCGGTTGAAGCGCCCTAGTTTCTCACGTCTCTACCCGTGGCTGGTTCTGAGAAGCATGTCAAAAAGCTGATGTTGACGCGTCCTTAATCCAAATAAACCAAAACCAAACCAATAGCACATTACCTTTTTTTTAAATAAACAAAATGAAAAAAATGAAATGGAAATATCAAAGAGTTTCTTCAGAAAGACGGAAATAAAAAAAGTGCTTTTTGACAAGCTTTCCATTTAGTTATTAAACAGTGGTATTGGTAAACAATTGCACTCATTGTAATATCTACTAAAAGGATATTTTACTTAGGTCAACAAAGTTATTCATCCAATACACTTCATCCGAAAATAAAACGAAGCTTTAACATCACATTATTTGCGTTCTGCAGTGAAATCGTCAATCAATCATGATAGAAGAAAAGAATATGTAACAACTGAGCAATGACAAATGGTATTGGACATTACAAAACATCGATTATGAATTACGGATCTACAATAGCATAACCTTGTGCATGGCTGTATCGTCTCAACCTTGTAAAAAGTTCAACAATCGACAAGAACTTTAGTTGCGAAGGAATAGTGACACCGTTTGCATACCTACCAAATAGCCTAGTAATGAGGAAAGCCATATCCATCGTAGGCATACTGTGTGCCTTAACGTTTATGAAAAGTCAAGTAGGGAGCTGCCAGATGGATGTGACACAAACGACGCAGGTTATCAGTGTTCTGCAAGAGTATTTCAAATCTAGTTGCATTTACTTGGTTGTTAATTGTGAAATTGATTCCGTTCACATTGACACCCAAAGGCTGCTGTCACGAAGTTTGGTTCCATCTGCGAGATTAGGTATCCAGTTCCCAATCGACATTAAGAGCATGGCACATTTAACATCATGCAAACACCTGATGTTTGTGTTCGTCAGTGTCAAACACAATCACTTCTTTAACAAGTTCATGGAAGAATTTGGCTCTTTAAGACCGGTTTGGCTTCTCTTCACGAGCCACGATGAAGACTTGGAAGACCTGTTCTTCAACATCAACATCCCGTTTGATAGCGAGTTTATTTTAGCCCAGTCTCAGCAGAATTCTGTAAGACTTAATGAGCTTTACCGGATAACAGAAAAGTTGCCCGTTCAGAAATACAATTTTGGTTCTTGGAATTCAAGCTCAGGGCTTGAAGTTTCAAAAGTTGCTCTCTACAAAAAGCGGAATAATTTACGTGGGAAAGTTTTCAAAGCAACTGTAACACACAGAGATGCATTTAATGTTGTAACGAAATCAGGTAATCTAACTTCACGTACAAGCTTCATTACTGACGTGTGGAATGTTCTGGAAGGACATCTTGGATTCACAACAGACTTCATAGCAGATGGCGAGGGTTTATGGGGCGTTCTCTTGGAGAATGGTTCTTGGAACGGCATGATCGGCCAGATAGTTCGCAAGGAGGCAGAAGTGGCGGTCGCACATATTTACTGGACTAGAGATCGCGCTGATTATGTCACATTTGCAGTATCACCTTATTTATCCACCCAAACGACGTTCATACGTGATCCAAGCAACAAGAATCACTCCATCTGGAGTTTGTTATCACCCTTTAGTCCCAAACTTTGGAGAGCGTTTTTTGCTTCAAGCATCCTTATATCTCTCACTTTAATGCTTCTATTCAAAATAAATTTCACGCTTGGCACATCTAATGAAAAAACATCTTTAATCGATTTGTTATTTTATGTTTTTAAAGCAATTTTATGTAATCAGGATGTGACAGAAATGTCTTCACTCAACCGCAATATATCGACAAAAATTGTTCTCATAGCTACCCTATTATTGGGGATGATTGCTGCTGTGAGCTACTCAGTATACGTAGTATCTAGTATAACAGTTCTAATACCATACAAGCCGTTCAACTCCCTACAAGGGTTGCTAGATGAAGGGTCGTATTCCGTAGGGGTAATTGTTGGAACAAATGCCTATGCCGCTTTTAAAAGAGCCGACAGTGGGGTTTTAAAAGAAATACACGACAGATTCATCGTCCCAAATTTAAAGAATTTACCTTCATCTTACATTAAGGTTGATGATGTTATTTGTAATCAAAAGTTGGCTTTCGTTATGCCGAAAGAGTTGTTTTATCTTCAGAAATGGAGCTGCAAGCTACTTGACCTTGGCGAAACGTTTTCAAGAGAATTAATTGGTATTTCGTTTTCTAAGTCAAGTCCGTATGTTGGTATTATTAACGATAATATTCTTAAGCTGATAAGCGGTGGAATATTAAAGAAGATCATGAGTGAATATCTTCCTAAGAACTACAACGTAGAAAACCATGAAGTTTCAATGAATTTTCAAATTGCGCTGCCAATATTTAATCTTTTGATTGGAGGAACATTCATATCACTTGTAATCTTTGTATGTGAACTCTGCGTGTTTAAATTTAAGTATAAACGTCCAGGTTGAATTGATTAAAAATTTATATTCTCTCAAATCAATGAATGGGAAACTTTGATGCTTTAATGCAATTGTGTTTGTATCGAACTAGCATATTCCCAGTAAACACAGAGTGCAAATTGTGAGATAAATGTGACAAGTTTAAATCCATCTCGGAGAGCATGTTCGAAAGATTTTAGAAATGCATCGGAGAGCTCAAATGGGCCGACAATCAATAACCCTTTAACTCTCAGAGAGGAACAGGGTGTTGGTTCTCGAGTTGTCTTATTTTACTATGTAATGAGTACTCCAAGAGTTGTATTAAAATAGCTTGGAGTACTCACAGAGTTGTACCAATAAACTGCTAGGAGTTCTCACAGAGTGCTCATAGAGTTGTATCTGGTGATTGTCTAGAGTGCTCACAAAGAGCTCACAGAGTTGTACCAGAATACTCTCACAACTATCCACGCGTCTGTAACGCGATCTAGGAGCAAATAAGCAAACGAAGCACTAAAATTAGATTCGACTTTTCATTTTAATATTATATTAAATACTAATTCTTATTATTTATTTTCTATTGCTACATCAATCGATAACCTGCAATTGGATACACAACATATGTTAAATTGACATAGTTATAAAGTTACAAGTTTTATCATGGTGACTCGAACTCGATCCGACTGTGACACTGCATCTGAAAGCCAACACCTTAACCGTAGCGCCACAGAAGACGCTGAAGACGACAGGGAAATACCACCTATAGGTACCACAGCAAATCGATGCAACTATAGTAGACAAATTGTGCACTTGCTCTGTGGCCTACTTACCTTAATTAATACGTGCATTGTTCTTGTGTTTTAATAGTATTGTTCAGTACTTGATAATAATTCTTTAGTATTTTACTTTTTAGTTACTCAATGATTGTATGCAAGCAGTAATTAATACTCTTTACCTCCTGAGCAAATCTTTGCTGTGTCAGAATGCAAGGTGTTCTATATCACACGCTATAGTTTTTGAGCTAGAAGGACTTGGAAGTTTTAAGTGGCAAAGGTAAATGCTTCACAATGAAAAATCTTCAGACTTCAGACAACGTACACAGGTCCTAAGCCTAGGGGAGAGCCACGGCCTACGCTCCTTTCACCCTACATGCCGAATACAGGCTTCCGTGCATGTAAACATTTAGAGTTTCGAAAACAAATAAAAAATTATAAAACGCAAACATTTTTAAAGTTTGTGTTATATCTATTAATCGTCTGTACTATAAGGTCAAGTCGTCATTACATTTCACTCAAAATCGTGGGCGTCGCCGTGTTCGAAACGGCCGCGGCGGGAACAAAAACGAGGGTCCCATTTGTTTCATTTCGAGATAGAACAGTTGTATTCAGATTCCAGCACATAAATTTGACAAAAATGGACTTATAACAAATGAATTTCACTAATTTGCTCATAGATGGCGTTGCAATCTTCAACATACACATTGAAGAACACAATCATGCATTTCGTTTTCGTACTACAAACACAAAAATCGAGATAGAACATTTCCATTCTGACACTGTGACGTGTGGTCTCAAATATAAAGAATAATGTCTGTTGCGCGATGCTTGATGTGAGATTATGTTACTCAGAGTCGACGAGAATAACTGACAAGAGGCAATCAATATTTTTTATAATCAAGGAAGATGGTTTGATTTCTTGTGTTTATCAATAAGATAAGTATGCCGAGAGTTCGAAATCCACCCACTTGGAAAAGTCTCTGTCCTGCAATATCATCTGTAGATAAATATTTGTATCACATCTATGAACACGTCTTCAACATTTTTACACTTAGCATAAAGTCAATTTAATTGATGGACTCACTGGTGTTCCGCTCGGTCGTCTAACAAACAATTAGAAATTTATTTGTCCCGATTGGCACTTCGCATCAACAATAATTCGCGAAATTGACACACACACGAAGACTAACAAAATTAAAATAAAAATACTTCACATTGCATACTGATGATTACTGATATCGGCTTATAATATTTTTTCGAATGGGTCCCTGCTTCCTATATAAAAACTCCCGAGTTCCTTCGATTCCCGCTTCAAACTCAGGAGTCTATAGCAAAGCATGTCAACTATTCTAGCCCAAGTACGAAAAGTGCTAGCTATACTCTTGATTCGGGTGTTCACGCAGATTCGACGCGCCATGCCATGTTTCCTGACAGGAAGTTTTCTCAGGCTTTTCTTCAGTAGTTGATGCGAATGCAGGGGATTGAGTCACAACTACGTAACTCCATAATTAATACTTGTTTGCAGATTGTCCCTTGGCAGTTTTCCCATTTTTTAAAATACAAATTGTATTGATTTAATTGTTCCGAATTAGCCCAACCATGTAAGTTGGCCGCTATTTCAAAATTAAATACCGACCTATGGTTGGACGATTGTTTGATTGTCGCATGGTGTCTGAGCCGTCCAGTCCTTTTAAAATCATTAATGTGACTGATCTTGAAAACGTACATCACAACCCACAATAATAATTGCAGTTAAAATGACTAAATATTTTGTGAGCTTGTAATCTAAACGTTATTTTTGATATCTGATTTTATCACTGAAGAGTTTTCACCAGATAATCAAAGGGACTCGAACTAGTGGAAAAGTATTTTAGATTTCCTCAGTTTACATAAAATTACGAAAAATGTAATAATTGTAATATTATTATAATACCGGTAATATTGTATTTGTTATACTATGAACCAGGAAACACGTGAAGTTACAGAATAGCATTGAAAAGATTATAAATGTCTTAAATAAAATTATAAAAAAACAGTCTGTGATTAATTCATAATTCGATTAAGGAATCTGTCTGGTAGAGCCTACCCGAGTTGGTTTGCAAGAGAGGTAACAAAATTTACAAATAATTTCTTACAAATTACATAATTATATTGCGTTGCGTTAAAATAATATAATCACAAGTTATACTTCTCAAATCGCACTCAACCCCGCATAATGTGAGTGAATAAAAAAATAAAATAAAAATGCATTTACTGCTCGCAAACTACTCTCAAAGTCATCACGAATGTGAGGACTTTTGATGCAAATAAAAAGTAGTATCAAAGTGACAACTCTGTTAACACTCGGTGAGTAGATTAAATTTAGCTTATATTTTGGTATCCGAGTTGTATTTTAGAGGTAACAATGTGACAAATAACTTCTCACAAATTACTCACATGCGTTGGGATAAAATAACGTCATAGGTTACTTATCAAAGCCCTCTCAAACACAACTCAATGTGAGCAAATTCAATTCAAAATAAAACCAAAAATATGTGGCTCAGACACAACGCTTAAAGTCATCCGAATGAGATGCAAATACAAAAGGAGTATCAAAGTGACAGTTCTGGTATCACTCTGTGAGTAGAAATAAATATATTCTTTTTGGGATGACTCTGTGTGTTGATAGAGAGGTCACAAAGTGATGACTTTTTTAAATGAAATATTGATTTCAGTCACAATCATCTCACAATTACTCACTATGTGTGAGGACCGACTTTGTGAGCTTGTGACCAAAAAAAACACCACTCCGAGAGCTCTTGTGTTTACTGGGTTATATATAACATTGCATATTTCATTCACATAAAACACATTTCTGTCTTTTTCATTCAATCTAGGCCTAAGCCCCATAACTTTCTTTTTTAAAACTAAGAAAACAATATAATCGTTAAATACACAACAAACTCAATTAATAAACTAACAATATCACAGGCGGCGCAAATGAACTATCGGTTGAAGCGCCCTCTTTTCTCACGTCGTCGTCAGAGATGAATATTTAAAAAATACAAATATTTGTCATTAAATAAATTAAAATGTAATGTGATTAACTGTATCAAAAAATGTAAGTGTAATGAAGGAATGTAATTGATAATAATAATGTGCATATATAAAAAATAAACGATTCAAACGTGAGATCTCCCGTCTGGGCCCGGGGTAGAATTGGCCCAGAGCATGGCTCTGCTAATCGTAAAAGGCGATTCAAGAGAAAAAGTCCACCTCGCAAACATCAGCTAGTAAGAGCGGAGTATCTTACTCCCCGAACTAGAGGCGAGCTCTGGCAATCGTCGTCGGGGACCTTGCCCCCTTCCCTTGACGACCCCCGCGACGACGACAATGACACAACGAACTATGACAAAGACGATGACGACCGCGACGTGAGAAACCCCCTTCCTCCCCTTACCCGTGGCTGGTTCTGACCAGCTGGGCTCCTCCTCCCCACCCCCATAGACTAGAGTGGGGCATAATGACCTAACGGTTGACGCTTCCTTAATCCAAATAAACTTAGCTAAACTGGAACGACAATGTAAGAAACTTTTCTTAACTATTATGTCCGTGGCTGGTTCTGACCAGCACGGATTTTGAATCACTATCATCAAAATCGATTTCGTTTCGACAATATAATATATTTGTTGGTTTTGTTTGGTATTGATATATTGACTATTGAGCCATATTATGGCTCAATATACCAATCAGACCTAACGGTTGACGCGTCCTTAATCCAAATAAACCAAAAAAACACACAAAAAATCAATTTATTAATTCTTACATCACACGCGATGCAGTTTGGCCTATCCGGTTGAAGCGCCCTATAGTTTCTCACGTCGTCGTTAAACAATGATGTACCCGCCTTGGCCCGGGGTAGAAGTTGGCTCAGAGCATGGTTCTGCTAATCGTAAGAGGCGAGAAAAGAGACAAAGTCCATCTAGCAAATTTTCCCAAACACAACTTCCTTTAGGCAAGAGTGGCGCATTATATGACCAAACGAACGGTAGGCGCTCCGTGAATCGAAATAAACTAAAACTTTTCCCCGTCTGGACCCGGGGTAGAATTGGCCCAGAGCATGGCTATGCTAATCGTAAAAGGCGATTCAAGAGAAAAAGTCCACCTCGCAAACATCAACTAGTAAGAGAGGAGTTTTACTCCCTGTAACTAGAGGCGAGCTCTGGCAATCGTCGTCCGGGGACCTTGCCCCCTTCCTGACGACCCCCGGCGACGATGACAATGACACACGAACGATGACAAAGACGATGACGACCGCGACGTGAGAAACACCCTTCCTCCCCTTACCCGTGGCTGGTTCTGACCAGCATGGGCCCCTCCTCCCAACCCCCCCTTAGGCTAGAGTGGTGCATTATGACCTAACGGTTGACGCGTCCTTAATCCAAATAAACCAAAAAGGGGAGTATTATTACTCCCCGAAAATAGAGGCGAGCTCTGGCAATCGTAATCGGGGACTTTACCACTTCCCTTGACGATTTCCCCGACGACGACGACAATGACACTACAAACAATGACAAAGACGATGACGACCGCAATGTAAGAAACCCCCCTTCCTCCCCTAAAAAAAAAAATCCCCTTACCCGTGGCTGGTTCTGACCAGCATGAGCCCCTTCCCCCCCCCCCTAGGTTAGAGTGGGGCATTATGACCTAACGGTTGACGCGTCCTTAATCCAAATAAACCTAACTAAAACTTTTAAACAGCCCTCGGAGATTCCTTTACAATTGTTATAACTTCAATATACCTAGTTAGACAGCGAAAGAGGGGGATAGGCGTACATTGCACCCTGGGCTGGTTTCCGACCAGAAATTTACAAAAAAATTAAATAGCAGTTGAAAAAAACAAACTCACAAATCCAATGCTGTACTTACTTCGATTTACGAACTGAAAGCAACGTCCAGAGGAAATATTCTTCCAACAAAGTCGAGTTCTTCAGTTGTTCAGTCCTGGGAAGATTTGCTCCCTTGAACTCGGTAGGTATCTTGCCACTCCGAGGAACGCTCAAGATTACGACCCAAACCCAAGAATTGTCCAACTTATATAAATGTATCACTAGTGAGGATTCCTTTGCATTTAGTTTGATTTGAGCACTGATATTGACAGGGCCTTAATATGATTAGGATTTAGTGTGCCAAATAGACTTAGCATTGACAGTAATGTGGCAGTGATTGAGAATAAAAAACCCAAATATGGTAATAGGTAGGTAAGTTTTCTTAACAATATGTAAAATGTTAATTCAGTGAAAAGGAGGGTAGAAAGCATGTCTCCGTGTTAAGGGGTTGCAATGAAACGATTCAAAAAAAGTCCACCTGGGGCTAAACTCATCTAAAAAGAGGGGATCTTCAAAAGGGAAGGTTTGGCGAGGCGGAATTCCCTCATTCTTGGCTCCGGGAGAATGGCCCAGACATGAAACGAATGACAAGACGATTCGAGGGAGGAAAAACCCCCCTTTCCTCAAACCCCATCGGGCTACGAAAGGGGTGTAGAGTTTTTATGACTAACACCTCCCCCCGAAAAAAAGGGGCGAGCTCTGGCAAGCGTCGTCGGGGACCGTGTCCCCTTCCCTTGACGACCCCCCGGCGACGATGACGATGACACAACGAACGATGACAAAGACGATGACGACCGCGACGTGAGAAACCCCCCTTCCTCCCCTTACCCGTGGCTGGTTCTGACCAGCATGGGCCCCACCTCCCCATATCCCCTAGGCTAGAGTGGTGCATTATGACCTAACGGTTGACGCGTCTTTAATACAAATAAACTAATCCATCGTCTGGACCCCGGGGTAGAATTGTGCCCAGAGCAATGACTGCTGATAGTTTAAGACGAGAAAAGAGAAACGTCCATCTCGCAAACATCAGCTACAGTATAGTGAAGTGTCTTACTTATCGAAGCTAGAGGCGAGCTCTGGCGTTCGACGTGAGAAACTTACTCTTTTCCTCCCCTTGCCAGGGGCGGGTCATGTCCTGCAGCATGGATCTCTCAACCCGACATCCCCTATAGACCACCTGTTGACGCGCCCAACAAAACTGTCTTTGTAAATCTAAATGAGACACAATTGTAATGTACCTCAACGCGTGAATCAACCCCCATTCCTTCCTTTACCCGTGGCTGGTTCTGACCAGCATTGGTCCCTCCCCCCCCCCCACTCACCGCATGGTTAGAGTGGTGCATTATGACTAGTGATGTGCAACAATGGTTTTTGAAAGTTTGAAAATTCGCGCCTTAAAAATAAAAACTCGCGATTTGTCGTGACTTACCAAAAAACATAATTTTCTCATGCACAACTAAAAAAATAAAAATAAAAAAATATTACAAGTTTCAGGATAATTTGATTGACTTTAATGATTTAAAAGAAAAAACAAGCACATTAGAGTGAAGATCAGAATCAGTTTAAATTTTAAGCTCAATATCAGCCTTCAGTTTTCAAAATTTCAGACAGTTTTTACCAGTATTAATTTTGAGTACCCGGCTTCCCACCAAATTTACGAAATTATGCATTTTTTATGTAATGTCTTTTGATATGGATATGAAGTATTTTGAGCTTACTCTCGTTCAAACGATTATTACGATCTCACAATCGCGTTGTATGACTCAGCACCTCCACCATATGTACCAGACAGGATTAATTTAATTTCGACTACGTACCCGGCACCTCTACCAAAACCTTTTTTTTATAATTTCGTGACCTAATTCGCGTTTAAAGACATAATTGCTAATTTCGCCGCTAGTTCGCGGTATCACTAAAATGTCGCGAAAATTCGCGAATTTCGTTGTCACCATTTTTGCACATCTCTTTTTATGACCTAACCGTTGACGCGTCCTTAAATCCAAATAATAAAATAAATAACATGTTGTGTGAACGTATATAGAGGTATTAATCTCTATGGTGTGAATGTATACCAAATATGATCTACATCGTACGAGGCAAGAAAATGGGTAAAGTCCAGCTAGAAAACATCAGCTTGTACGTATAAGGGGAGCACAATACTCGAAACTAGAGGCGAGCTCTGATCGTTTCAGTTTTTAATCGGAGATATATTGAAAATATATTTTTTCTTTTCCCATCATTTCTATTTCTTTTATAAACTTAGTAAACAATATATTCATCAAACACATCAT
This sequence comes from Sweltsa coloradensis, assembly GCA_024449915.1. Lineage (NCBI taxonomy): Eukaryota > Metazoa > Arthropoda > Insecta > Plecoptera > Chloroperlidae > Sweltsa > Sweltsa coloradensis. The sequence continues at coordinate 47,165 of JAMZAV010000979.1, forward strand.
AAACTAATTCCATTATTTTAAATATCACATGCGGCTCAATGTAACTATCCGGTTGAAATGTCCTAGTTTCTCACGTCGACGTATTTTCTTTATCTCGATATAAATCCATATAGGAGTTTGCAAACACAAGGATTGATATTACATGGCTCCAATGAACAGAGCGGTTGGAGTATTTGGGCATTCCTTATCCGTTCAGGCTCAGCAAGACTCCAAGTCAGACGATTATCGCACGCGTGAAGTTAATACATTCTAAAACTTGTAGAATACTTTGTGTTATAGTTTAAGTTGCCCAAGTGTAGTCCCACGTATACAAATCACAATGGGAAAGAAGAAGGTGTTGAAAAACGAATGTATAAATAGACAGGTTTGTGAAATTACCTGTACCGTGAGCTAGAAAGAAACAAGTTTATTTGAATGTTTAATTAACAATTATACGGAACGAATATTATTTGATATCACGTTCCAATGTAAATGGATTAAGAAAATTTTGGATTTGACAAACTAAACATCTTGGAAGTGTTCAAATAACAATTGCGTAGTGTGATGCCACATTGACTAACAAAAAAAAAAAAAAAAAAAAAAAAAAAAAAAAAAAAAAAAAAAAAAAAAAAAAAAAAAAAAAAAAAAAAAAAAAAAAAAAAAAAAAAAAAAAAAAAAAAAAAAAAAAAAACGCAATATGACCTAACCGTTGAAGCGCCCTAGTTTCTCACGTCGTCGTCGTCCGATAGTAAATCCCACATCCGCCGGTTGCTAAATGTCAAAGGCAAGGAAAGATATTAAGTCCATGAAACTAGAGGCGAGCTCTGGCAGTAGTCGTGGGGGATCCATTCCCATCCCCTTGACGACTTCCCCGCAATGACACCACGAAGATGACCAAGACGATGACGAGCGCGAAGTGAAAATCGTACCGTTACTAAAACTATGTAGATATCATATTGTAACATATGAATTTGCCCCAGTGTAGGTCGCGCCGACGTTACAAATCACAAGAGGAATGAGGGGTGGTAGGGGAAGTAGTGAATAACAATTAGACAGGTTTGTGAAACTTTTACTTTCACGTTGAGTTCTTCATTAAAATAAACAAGTTTTATTTTGAATGCTTTAATTAAAATTATAGGAACGAATATTATGTTGATATAAGTATGCACTTAAATTTGAAAAGATATATAGATAGAACTAACTTCATTAGACAAATCGTTACCAGTAAATTTCAATATCAAACATCAAAATTAACTCTAATGTAGGTGTTATTATGATTGTACAAACAATTTTATCTTGAGGATACAGTATGATATTTAATGATCAGCTGAATGTCCTCCTGTGAGTTAAGTTTGCACAAAGTATAAGGTAATTTCTTTCTGTAACATACGGACACTAATTAGCCCACAAAACAAACATTAACTCTGTAATATGAACTTTATAAAAGCATTAAAAGTATGTTCCTAAAACAAATTTAATTTATAAACTCAAATCCAATAACTTGAAGGGAATGTAGTCAAAAACTTTCATGAAAATTGTTGAATTTTGTTAATGTAGGCCAAGGCCAACATTTATTTTTAAAGTTTTTCCTTTGGCACTGCTAATCGCATGAGGCGATTCAAGACAAAAAGTCCACCTCGCTAACATCAGCTAGTAAAGGTGGAGTAGCCTATATTACACTCGCAGAAACTAGAGGCGAGCTCTGCCTTCGTCGTCGGGGACACCTCTCTTTCCCTTGACGACCTCCCCGACGACGATGACAATGACACAACGAACGATGGCAAGGACGATGACGACCGCGACGTGAGAACCCCCCTTTGTTCCCTTACCCGTGGCTGGTTGTGACCAGCATGGGCCCCTCCTCCCCATATCCCCTAGGTAAGAGTGGTGCATTATGACCTAACGGTTGACGCGACCTTAATCCAAATAAACAAACAAACAAAAATTCTATCATATGATAATGGCGACAAACTTTCTAAATTTCTCATCCAAAGTAGTCTATTTAATTAAATTTAATTCACATCATACACATTTCTGTAATTTCTTTATTTACATTCATATAAATAACTTTTATATTACTATTACTATCATGATCATTATTTTCTTCTTTTATATGTACACTTACAAATTAATCTAATCATCAAACACACCATTAACTCATCACATTAGCTTTCAATATCACAGGCGGCGCAATGTGACCAAACCTGTTGAAGCGCCCTAGTTTCTCACGACGTCGTGGAAGTGGTCAAAGCATTCATTGAGGCAGTAAGTGGCCATGTTGGATTTCTAGTGCACACAAGAAATTGTTTGCTAAATTGTCAGCAATCTCGGGGTTCATTTAGTAAGTCGCCATCGTGTATTTATTTATTTATTTATTTAACGTCTATCCTATTCAGTTATAAAAACTGATTTACAAAGGAGGATAACTAAATAAATCTAATTACATAGATGCAGACACAACAATGAACTACATTTAAGTAAATATTTGAAATAGTAATATTACAACAATGCATTAAATATTCAACAAAATTGATAACAAATAAAAGGATATTAAATGCAATTTATGAAAGAATCGAATATATAATATATATATTAAATATTAATTAATTAATATTAAATATATATTAAAACAGACCAAAAATTAGACAGTTTTAAATTGGTGGCCGCATAGCTCAGTTGGTAAGAGCATAGCCCCGGGAAGCTAAGGTCCCGGGTTCAAACCCCGGTGTAGTCACTTTTTTAATTTCTGTCTAAAGGACTTACATATATATATAAATATATATATATATACACATTCTATGTTGTCGACTTGTCGTTGTGTAGATAATACATTTTGTGTTCAGATAGCTTAAGTTCACTTCAAGCTATAAAACTCATGTATTCAAGTCATCATTTGGTACAAGACATCCAATTCTATTTAAGAAAAACTAAACTCTAAAGGTTATATAATAGAGTTTTGCTGGATACCTTGTGTCCTCCTTGGCAGAACGGCGAAACCTCTTGATGGGTACGTACGTAATGAAAATTAAATCTATGCCTAACCATCCATCAAACCGTGATGTTTTCAATATGAAATATGTCAGACACTTTGATAACAAACCGATGGCAACCCTTCCAACGGGGTTAAGATGTAAACTTTTGTTTAATCTTATAGATTTTAATCTGCCAACAGTTTTTAATTTTGTTTTTAGCAATAACCCGCCCTGGTTTACACCAGAGCCGATTATTCTATTCAACCTTTGTCGTTTTGATAAAAACTCTACTTGCGATAGTGTATTCAAAATTAACTTTAGAAAGATTTGCCGGAAACATCAAAGGTTTACTTTGGTATTCACAGATGGATCCAAAATTTACAACAAGGTTGGAAGTGCCTTTTATTGCTCCACCTTAACTGAACGTTTCAGGCTAAGCGACGTGTGTTCAGTTTTCATTGCAGAGTTATTTGCCATCCGTGAAGCTTTTAATTAAATACATTCTACGTTGTCGTTGTGGAGAATACCTTTTGTGTTCAGATAGCTTAAATTCACTTCAAGCTATAAAACTCATCAATTCTAGTCATCATTTGGTACAAAATATCCAATTCTATTTAGAAAAACTAACCTCTAAGGGATATATAATAGAGTTTTGCTGTATACCTGGACACGTGGGCATAGAGGGAAATGAACACGCTGATCGGGCTGCTAAGGAAGCTTCCCAGCGTCGCGACGTTGATTTCAATCTAGTTCCAGTTCCAGATGTCAAGAGTGGATTCAAGCAAAGATTGTTGGATTTGCGACAAGCATCTTGGGATGTGTTGCAAAATAACAAATTGCGTAGTGCCCGGGGTAGAATTGGCCCAGAGCATGGCTCTGCTAATCGTAAAAGGCGATTCAAGAGAAAAAGTCCACCTCGCAAACATCAGCTAGAAAGAGCGGAATATCTTACTCCCCGAAACTAGAGGCGAGCTCTGGCAATTGTCGTCGGGGACCTTGCCCCCTTCCCTTGACGACCCCCCGGCGACGATGACAATGACACAAAGACGATGACGACCGCGACGTGAGAAACCCCCTTTCATCCCCTTACCCGTGGCTGGTTCTGACCAGCATTGGCCCCTCCTCCCTCCCCCTCCCCCTAGGCTGGAGTGGTGCAATATGACCTAATGGTTGATGCGTCCTTAATCCAAATAAACCAAAAAAAGATACCCCAAATGGAATTCAATAGTTGCAAATAAAATACAATACTATACAATTGTCAATTACAGCATGAAAAGCTTTATCAACTGAATAATTGGGTGGTATTGTCCCGAATTCAAAGAGGCCACACACATCCGACGCACAGTCGCACACATATCTCTTAAGCAGAGAAAAGGTTGTTCCGAGATGTGACACATGTGATGTACCTCTAACCGCGTACATCATATGTTAGCAGAATATAATGCCTTGGCTGTTCTGACCAGCATGGACCCCTCCTCCCCATATCCCCTAGGCTAGAGTGGTGCATTATGACCTAACGGTTTACGCGTCCTTTACCAAATAAACCTTGCGCACGCACTTTGTCCAATCAGACGTGAGGAAACCACCAATCCCTGCCCTCCCCGTACCCTTCCCTTTCCCTCTGTCCTTTGCCTGAGCCCGCCTGATTTCGCCACAGACCACAGGCCCCCCGACCTGACCCCGGCCATGATCCCGCCCCGGCCCCTTGCCCCCGGCCACCTACCACCATGCCCTCCCCTTGCTTGTGGCTGGTTCTGACCAGCACAAGTCTGTCCACCCCTTCTTTCCCCACGTCACCCCTTACGTTCCTCCCCTTTGGAGTAACTAATAAACTACATTATCACAGGAGGCGCAATATGAAATATAACCGAACGGTTGACGCGCCCTCAAACCTAATAAACATCAAATATCAATATGAACTTCTATCATATGATTACGGCGACAAAGTTTTTAAATTTCTCATTCAAAGTAATTTATTTTAACAAAAATTAAATTCACATCAAACACATTTCCATTATTTATTCATTTCCAATCAAATAAATCATTTTTATTTTGATATTTTTATAATTAGCATAATTTACTTTTCTATTGTAAACACTTATTATAAAACAATATTATCATCAAACTCATCATAAACTCATTTCATTTACTTTCAATATCACAGGCGGTGCAGTATGACCTAACCGGTTAAGCGCACTAGATTCACATGTAGTCGTTACATATACTTTTGAGTTTTGACATACAATAGGTAATACAATATATTTTAAGTAGAGATATGTGTATATAGCATTTTTCAATTGTCATTTTATAGCGTTTTGTAGCGTCTATTTTTTTTTACCACTTTCAAAATTTTGTGTAGGCCTATGACGTTTTTTCATAGTTTCATTCTAAAATTATGTCACCAAAGGTTGAATTAATATCATCTGAATAAAAATGTGTAGCCTACTAAAAACATATTGAAGGTACTATTAAAAATAAAATAAAATAGTCCTGGAAAAGCATAGTTTTAATTGAAAAAATAGCGCTTTGTTGCATCTATTCACAAATTACTATTTTCACGTATAAGTAACCTAAACTACACATCAAGTTATACAAAAATTGAATTAAATGGGGTACCTTATGTAACAAATAGAGTTAAAGTGTAACCCTTACCGGCATACTAGCAGTATTTTAATGCTACACCTCAAAAGAATTAGTACTGCTTTAAATCAACCAATATAGTCGAGTGATAAACGACTGCAACATTAAGACATTTGGACATGGCGGCTGTGATTTAAGCCACTAAAACAGTGAGTTTGAACCATGTAGCTTAGCCTGCGGTTTGAGATTATGGTTAAGCAGGTGTGATCATGATTCATGAACTTGACTGAAACTGAACATCATGACCACTTATTGTCTATTATATCAATATTCAATATCATATTTATTTTATAAGTTTTACTGTAACTGCTCTCTGTATTTCATAACCATATTTATTTCTGTCTGGGCCCGGGTAAATGGCCCAGAGATGGCTCTGCTAATCGTAAAAAGTCGATTCAAGAGAAAAGTCCACCTTGCAAACATCAGCTAGTAAGAGGAGAGTAGATTTTTCCCGAAACTAGAGGCAGCCTGGCAATCGTCGCCGGGACACCTCCCCCTTCCCTTGACGACCCCACGGCGACGAAGACAATGACACAACGAACTGACGAAGACGATGACGACCGCGACGTGAGAAACCCCCTTCCTCCCCTTACCCGTGGCTGGTTCTGACCAGCATGGGCCCCTCCTCCCCACCCCTTAGGCTAGAGTGTGCATTATGACCTAACGGTTGACGCGTCCTTAATCCAAATAAACAAAATGTATTTATTTATTTATTTAACGTCTCCTATTCAGAACTGATTTACAAAGGAGGCCAACTAAATAAATCTTATTTAGCCTAATTACATAGATGCAGACACAACAATGAACTAAAGGTACAAAAATATTTTAAATAGGCCTACTAATATTATAACAACAACGTATTAGAACACAATAATTTTGGTAAAAAATTCAAAAAGGAGATTAAATGCAATTAATTAATGAACCAAAATAAAAAGGGGGGGGGGAAATCATAATAAACAAAAAGAAAACAACTGATTTATTAGACAATCCCACTCAAACAAATGTGAGGTTTTGCCAAAAAATCAGGAACAGCAAATCAGGGAGTAATCAAACTTTCACGGAAGAAACCACCGAACGCAAATCTTCATTTATGTGTTCAAATTTTGTTATCGACTACTATTCACAAAGTGTATATCAGTTTGGGATGCACCATGATTAGATGACAAAGACGATGACGACCGCGACGTGAGAAACCCCCCTTCATCCCCTTACCCGTGGCTGGTTCTGACCAACATGGGCCCCTCCTCCCCACCCCCCTTAGGCTAGAGTGGTGCATTATGACCTAACGGTTGATGCGTCCTTAATCCAAATAAACCAAAAAAAAAGAGATACATGAAAATAACGTTTTGTGTATAAACACTAGGGATGCGCATCGATACTTTTTTCGATATTCCCTATAAAAATTTCAAGACCGTTCCGACTTGGATGGAATCTCGAATGTGGTAAATGAAAGTCAAAACGATACAATCTCATGCCACTCGATGCCTTGTCCTGTATGTGTTGTCTTTGTTTTTGCCTCCCGCTATCGGCTAAGTTCGCTCTCGGACACCTTGCGACCTGTCTCTGTCTGCCCAAGCGGGAAATACGAATTACGTGTTTCGGGATGTTTTCAACCAATTATTGATTTCGATTATCAATAATCGCTTAAATCAGTAAAAAAATAGAAATAGCTTGAGTCATTAATGTTTAATGTGTTGTTTGTTTTGTTTGATTATGTTTAATGATGTATAATGAGGCCTTAAATAAACAAATATCATAAGGCCATATATAGTAGTCGATATAGATAATTCCTTCTCATTCAAATCAAGAAAACATACCTATGGTAAGTATGACCTTTGGGGGTAGCTTACAAGTTACAATCCCCTTAAAGTTCTATGTACCTCGTTCCAGAAAAACATCATATTCTTACCAGGGCTAGACCTAAATACAGTCGTTCATTTAAAGTTCCGCTGGATTCTTCGAGTATGTTGGCTCTTGGATTCGTTAAGCGCTTCTTCAAGGACTTTAGTCATCTGAACCAGATTGACTGGATCTGTCTGTAGGATGATGTGTTCAACTTTAGGGTTGGACGGACTCTCTGGGTTTTGCGATTCTAACGACAGCTGCATTGTGACTAGTGGGGTGATCTGATGAAGAAGAGAACGAGACGCTACCTGCAACATTGAAGAAACGCTTTTATTTTATTTTATTCAACTATCATCCAGTGGATACATACAGTGTTATTAATAATTCCCAAAACTAATTATATTTTTATTCTATTCAACATACTATATTATTTTTAAAATATAAATAATAATTATCATGTTTACTAATCTCAAATAAAATTTAAGTAAGAATAGCACAAAGATATATGGTAGGTAGGGAACCTTGAGAAATATCAAATAAAAAGTATTCATTTCGTTTTAAAAATCTTCAATTTCAGTATATAAACTCAAGATAAAGGCATCATTTCATCATTAAAATAGCACTGCAATTACTAACCTTCAGCAAAATGAACACGTATTTTACACATAAACAGATATTTAGGCCATATAAAGTTCGCTTTATTGAAATTAAATAATATTCTTAACTGTCATGGTGCCAACTATATGTTATAACAGAAATGTTGATTTCAATGCCCGATTGTCAAATTAATTGCATATTTTGAAGCTAAAACTTACAGAATATTAAGAAAAGTTCACAATTTTGCTCTAATTAAGCTGAAAAATAAGATTATTGACTTATTTTGCCACTTAATAATAACAGTCATATTTAGCATCAATCATCATTCATCAAATACCTGCATAACTCTTCGTTTACTTCATTCACAAGACGCGCAATATGACTAAACAGTGTTGAAGCGCCCTAAGTTTCATCACGTGTATCGTCATTTATATGAAAAAAGTCTTCAGAAATTTCGTAGTCCTATTGTAAGCTATACAGAAAAATTACATAAATATAAGTAATAAATAAGCACTACAACTTAAAAACAATGATGGTTTTAGTATGTTTTACAATGATGTGTTTGATGCTAAGAGGCTAGCCCATTCACAATTTAGTGTCTAGCAACCAATCAACTATAGCTAAGAGTTCCTAAATTAATTAAAAATACATTATACATAATGAAACATGTGTGTGAAGGCATGTTAAAAATTGAGGTGTAAATTTAAAACATTGAGTATGTGTGATCTTTTAGAATAGAGTTTCAGGATTACCACCAGGCAAAGAGATTTTTAGTGCAGATTGAAGGGTTTACTTGTTAAATCTTCCTTTATACTGAATGGATAACGTTTAAAAATATAAAATAAATATGGTAACAACATGAACAATGAAAAGACATGAGCCATGTTAATGAGAACCCCTCCCCCCATCATGGCTGGTTCTGTAAAGCATGGTTTTTCTCCAGTGTAGTAGACTGAATTTTGCATCCATCGCTACGCTTCATCCTAACTATATACATGCTGATTGCAAGGTTTCATCAGGCTGAGCTCTTCCATTGCACTTCGGTCGTGCTGAATCCTGCGATGATAGTTTTTTAGCTTTACATTGAAGCTGTCAAATATTTCTTTGACGTCAACGTCGTCGTATTCGTTGTCATCGGCGGCGTGTTTGACTTCGATTACGTCGACGTAAGCGGCAAAGAATTCGTACACAGCACTTGAGGGTTTAAGTTGATTACTGCTGTCCTGCTTAGTTTCTTGTGGGCAATAACTGTTCTACCAATATTGCTATATGCCGCAAAAGATTGTATTTAAGTAGTATTGAGATTACTATTGTTATTCTGCTAAGATACTTGCGGGCAATCACTGAACATTGCTGACTATGAACCTCAAACAATTTATTTATTTTCATTCACATACATAACTTTTATTTTGCTATTACTTTCATCATCATCATTTTATTTTGTTATTTATACACTTAGAAAACAATCTAATCATCAAACACACCATAAACTCATCTCATCAACTTTCATTATCACAGGCGGTGCAATATGACCTGACCAGTTGAAGCGCCCTAGTTTCTCATGTCGTCGTTGTCACGAGGCGAGCTCTGGCAATCATCGTCGGGGACCTTGCCCCCTTCCCTTGACGACCCCCCGGCGACGATGACAAAACGAACGATGACAAAGACGATGACGACCGCGACGTGAGAAACCCCCCTTCCTCCCCTTACCCGTGGCTGGTTCTGACCAGCATGGGCCCCTCCTCCCCCCCCCCTTAGGCTAGAGTGGTGCATTATGACCTAACGGTTGACGCATCCTTAATCCAAATAAACAAAAAAAAAACACGACTGACAAACATGTCATTAAATAAATACCTCAAACTCAGTGACAAAACTTTGAAGTAACCCTAATGAAACCCCTACATTATCAAAAGTCTTCCATATACTTTGAAGTACATCAGTAAATGAATAATTAATTGTATTTGGAGTAACAAAGGCTTTGGATTAGCCCTCACCTCCACAATAAAAATCATGAGAATGTTTACCCTTTCTCCCCCTGCCTGAGGCTAGATCTGACCAGCATGGGCCTGTCAACCAATAATAATTGGTCGAGCATCGGTATGAAAAGCAGAAGTTCTGGGTTCGATCCCCAGTTGGTGCTAAATTTTACGATAACAGGGAATTAGTATAAATGTATTTTATAGTTCTTCTAGCTTCAGACAGCCTTCCTCAACACAAAATTAACTTGTTTTGATTGTTTTGAAAATATTTTCATTTATAAGATTAAGTTCAAAGTTTTCTTAATATTTTGGCCGGAAAAAACGGGCACTACGTCACCAGCCTTCATGATACCAATCCACCAATCACGTAATTATTAATAAAATAACTTGTTTTCGGAGATTATCTTGGTTATGTATTGTTTTTTTTTTGATGTATTGTTTGTTCTAATAATATGATTTTTTTATTTTTTTTGAACATGTAAATAATATTACAACACTAATTTTTGTCCGTATATTTATTAAAAGTCAGTAAAACATAGTTTTGATAATAATTCTTAAAATGGAAATTCAACAACAAACCATTGTTGCATGAACAAAAGACTATTGCTGAGGAGGGGATTTCACAGTTAATCTTGGGGGCTGTGACAAGTTATTCCACGGCATAGAGGCTGGTGACGTCAGAGGCCATTTTAAAATAATTGGGCGGGAAATATAAAATAACAAACTTTGTCCCTCAATAAAAGTGACAATAATTTAAATTATTATTGGTAGCTATTGATTAATATAGGAAAAATAAAGTTTTTTTGCTTGAGCACACCGGTATAACTGATTTCACTGGGGTACTTAAATTCAAGGTACAAGCCATGGGCCTACGAATGACATGACATATCATTCCAACATTGCATTGTACTAAACCATGCCCAAAGTGTATTTTTTATATAGCCTCTATTTTCAAATGCATTTTGAATGATTACCAATAAGTCTTTAAGTTTACCGATTTACTGAAAATCTGAAAATTAGGAGATTGTCTTAGTGACCCTCCAAAACTTTACATACTCAGACAAACTTTAATTTTTTATCAATTTTTATTTTTTATAAAACATTCTGATTTGTGTCAAAAACATGCAGCCTCGCATGACCAGTGTATGTACCATAGTGGCCAAATTCGCGACAGGAAAACGTGGCGAACGCTCAGTGACAGTAATAAAACGAAAAAACAGACGCATTCGAGACATGACGTAGTAGATCCCATCGTGCTGATAAATGGATATTCATTGTAACTAATACTATTCAACATCTTCCATTACTATTCACTATCCTTCTAAAGTGATAATTGATATTACTGACTCTAATTTGACGAATATGATTACAAAATTTTAAGGTTCATACCAAATTAGCTATATTTGCAAAAAGACAAAGATTGTACTTATTACCGAAATTATAACGATCGTACATTATATTTTTATTTTATTTTTATTTTTTAAACAACATCGGATATGATCAAAAACTATCAGCAACCGCTAGGTGGTATGTACATGTGTGCAAAATTTCAGGTCGATCAGAGAAACGGTGCGACCTGTATCGAAGCAGTAACAGAAAAGAAAAAAAACAGACATTCGAGCCATAAGAGTCAAGTGGAGACGCTCGCTGCTCAATAAATGGAGGGCTATCAACTCCCTGTACTAGAATCAATATTGGACGATCATGCATGCAGCATATATTCCCTATTGCTATCTTTCATTAATATTTGATAATAATAATTAACTTTACATAATTTGTGAAAACAACAACAAAAATTATCAAGTTCAATCTTTTATGATCATTCTTCCATCCAACAAGCAAATCAATACAAGATTAAAGTTTAGATTTACACAATTAATTATGAAGTTCAACATTAAAAAAATATACAAATAAAGGTGAAAACATTAATCAAACATGTCACCATTGACATGAATAAAAGACAAAAAGTAGTAGCAGAGTGGAGTTAGGAGATTTATTTATTTATTTTTATTTGTTTATTTAACGATCCTATTCAGTTAAAAAAACTGATTTATACAAAGGAGGACAACTAAAATAAATCTAATTACAGATGCAGACACAACAATGAACTACAGCTAAAGTAAATATTTGAAAAAGTAATATTACAACTGCAATGTTTGGGATTGATTTAAGATTATCAGGAAGATTGTTATAAATTATTATCCTGTCCATGTAGTGAAGTGAATATGCGAGCATTGTTGTGCAAGTTTATGATGTTCGTCCCCTAGGGCTGACCTAACGGTTGACGAACCCGTAAACCATAATAAACTAAACTTAACTAAACTAAAATACTATCAATGATGAGATTATTAGAACAGTTGGTTACTTATTGAAATAAAATTTTAGACTTTTACATGTTCTTTAAGACATTATGACTAATTTCATTTATTTAATGTCATAAAAAAACAAGTAGGGCCTAATTCATAAAATTTTATTTTCCTATAAACTACCTAGGCCCTAACAAAAACTCCTTACAAACTGTAAACTTTTTTTTTTTTAATGTTTAGTCTCAGGCTACATAACCGCCTAGGCACGCCGCATACCTCAACTTCAAACCGCCACTCCAGGTTCTTGTAGTGTGGAATGTCGAGCGTGCGGCGTGACAAACTCTCCCGCACTTCCTCTTTCTTAGCCACGTAGAACGCGCTAAGCGTCTCCTGTTGTTCCTCCGTGAAGCCCAAAGTCAGTACGGAGTCACGGAAGTCAAGATCCGTTAGCTGAAACAAGGAATAATAGTAACAAAACATTCTGCTCCAGCTCGCCCCTCATCTGGGCCCGGGGTAGAATTTGGACCAGGGCATGGCTCTGCTAATTGTAAAAGCCGAAGAAAGAGGTAAAGTCCATCTCGCAAACATCAGCTATAAGTAGGAGTGTATAATATTATATAAAACTCCTCAAAACTAGAGGCGAGCTCTGGCAGTTGTCGTCCGGGAACTAACACGTTCCCTTAACGACCTCTGCGACGACAACGATAATGACAACACTAATGATGACAATGACGATGACGATGTGAGAACCCCCCTTTCCTACCCCTACCCATGGTTGGTTCTGACCAGCACGAGATTTTCTTCCACATCCCCTAGGAGTTGGACTTTATGACCTGGTAATGGTTGGGTCGCCTTTAAATTCCAATTCACTAAAACTTACATCGTGTTTGCTGCTTTCTACAATTAGATACACCAATCCATCCACAGCATTTCTGATTGCTTCTGGCTCACACTCCAATTTATCTGCAAATAAAAAACATATTTATACTATCCATAATTTTTGTTGCTTTTAACACTTTCGTTGCCATGCAGAGTGGGAGTAATTAACTGGTCTGTGCCAAGCAGGACATGGGCATACATTTGTAGGTAAACTTAAATACTAATTGATTTGCACGTTGGCTGCTTTACACGAGTTTACTTGTTTCAAAATTCGTGCTCAAAGCGCAGAGCACATTGAACATAGCGTGCAATCTCCGTGCAATCTCTTGGCACTATGTGGAACTATTACGAGCTCGGTGCTCAAACGAGTAAACTCATGTATGGCGATATTGAACGCAAATTTTTAATGCCCTTATGTAATTTTATAGATTCCATAATACAAAACACATTGCCGTCTGTGCGCCCCAAACTTCTTATTTGGACTTAAGTCCACCAGTTCTTGTATTAGGAGTTTGTAAACGGTGACTTTGGAGCCGTCCTAGCAACGAAGCACATAATAAATTCAGAGTTGTGCTAATTGGCCTTGTTGATTCTGGCGTTGATCCGCGGGTGTTCGCACTGACCATACCACTGATTGCTATATTTCCTATTAAAAATATCGATCTTTGGTTGGTTATCGCTCACTCGTCGATTGCGTCAGGGCCTACAGGGTTGGCTTGGTAGCTTTGATTTAAAGTCCCCCACTGAAAATCAGTTATATAACTGAGTGGGTAGACTCTAAATACAATTTATATATTTATTTATTTAAGTTTTTTTTTACTATAACAGCAAAAATGTGATGATTCTATTTTGGATTTTGTAAATTATGCTTTTGTAAGGTTACTTGCAGTGAGTACAACATTCTCAGCACGGCAGGCCCAAACTGTTGGTGGCCCGAAAATAGTGAAATATGCGAGTGGTTAGTAACAGTAATTAACCTATATAATTGTATATTTTCTGATTAGTGTTAATAAATCGTTAATAATGAGTTATTCTTAATTTATTTCTCATTTGAAGTTGTTTTTCATTATTTTTAATGGAATAGAACAGTGTCTAAAAACTGGCCATACCAACCGAAAGAGTACCGACAATTTATTATAAAACTCTTTGCCAACTTGGCTAAGCGCTTTATTTGTTTGTTCAAGCCTCCGTTGTGTCACCATATTATTGCATTGTTACTATTTGAGCCAATGAGTGGTAATAGATGGCGGAAAAGGATCATAAAAAACCATGCCATATGTCAAATTTGAACCTCTCCAAAAAAGAGGCGAGCTCTGGCAATCGTCGTCGGGGCTTGCCCCCTTCCCTTGACGACCCCTCGACGATGATGACGACAATGATACCACGAACGATGACAAACACAATGACGACCGCGACGTGAGAACTCCCTTTCCTCCCCTTACCCGTGGCTGATTCTGACCAGCATGCTCCCCTCCTCCCCCCCGCCCCCCTAGTTTAGAGTGGTGCATTATGACCTTACGGTTGACGCGTCCTTAATCTAAGTAAACCAAAAAAAAAAAAAACTTGCAGTCTAATCATTAAATAGGTACACCATTAACTCATCTCATCAACTTTCAATTTCACAGGCGGCGCAATATGACCTAACCGGTCGAAGCGCTCTAATTTTTCACGTCGTCGTCAGATGTCCCTTGCTTGATGCAATACGCTTCAAACCCGAGTCCCAACCGCCCCGTCTCGGCCCGGGGTAGAATACGCCAGAGCATGGCTCTGCTAATCGTAAAAGGCGATTCAAGAGAAAAAGTCCACCTAGCAAACATCAGCTAGTAAGAGGGGAGTATATTACTCCCCAACAGAGGCGAGCTCTGGCAATCGTCGTCGGCAAAACCTCCCCCTTCCCTTGACGACGATGACAATGACACAACAAACGATGACAAAGACTATGACGACCGCGACGTGAGAAACCCCCCTTCCACCCCTTACCCGTTCCCCGTCTGGGCCCGGGGTAGAATTGGCCCAGAGCATGGCTCTGCTAATCGTAAAAGGCGATTCAAGAGAAAAAGTCCACCTCGCAAACATCAGCTAGAAAGAGCGGAGTATCTTACTCCCCGAAACTAGAGGCGAGCTCTGGCAATCGTCGTCGGGGACCTTGTCCCCTTCCCTTGACGACCCCCCGGCGACGATGACAATGACACAACGAACGATGACAAAGACGATGACGACCGCGACGTGAGAAACCCCCCTTCCACCCCTTTCCCGTGGCTGGTTCTGACCAGCATGGGCCCCTCCCCCCCCCCCCCCCCCTTAGGCTAGAGTGGTGCATTATGACCTAACGGTTGACGCGTCCTTAATCCAAATAAACAAAACCCTTACCCGTGGCTGGTTCTGACCAGCATGGACCCCTCATCCGCATCCCCTAGGCTACAGTGGCACTATATGAACTAACGGTTGACGCGTCCTTAATCCAAATAAACAAAATAAAACAATGGCACAAGCCACCGCAGACGGCATAGGTATTATATTCAAATATCATAGGCTACAACCAGGACCGACAGGCTAGACTACCTATTGACTATTGTAGGGCTACATATCCCGTGCATCATCGAGTAAGGCATAGCCTGATATAAATAAGTAGGGACCCTCAGAAATAGCAAGTATAAAGTTCTAGTTTCATTATAAAAAATCTTCAATTTTAGAAGGCCGACGGTATATAAACTCAAGGCAAAGTCATCATTTTGTCATAAAAATAATAGTACACATAAACAAATATTTAGGCCATATAAAGTTAAATTAATTGGAATTAGCTAGGTGTGTACGATAATATTTTCAACTGTCATGGTGCCAATTAGAAGTTAAAACAGAAATGTTGATTTTATACCCAATTGTCAAATAAATTGCATATTTTGGAGCTAAAACTTACATAATAATTGCGAAAAGTTCCTGATTTTGCTCAAATTTAGCAGAAAAACGTGATTATTGCCTTATTTTGCTACTTAATTATAAATCAGTGATATTTAGCATTACTATTTATTTAGTAAAAGTCATTCACAAAATTTAAGGGTCCCTATCAATAAGTATGCCACTCTAGGGTATAGGCCTAAAGAATAAAATCAATATACACATAGAAATTAATATGACAAAAGTCTTTTTGATTTTGAAATAAATTTGTATATATAAAAAAAAATAAAAAAAATAATAATCAAAATAACCAAAAACTCCATTAACTCATCTAGTCAATTGTCATAAACACAGGCGGCGCAATATGACCTAACCGGTTGAAGCGCCCTAGTTTCTCACGTCGTCTTGGTTTTTTGTGTTTTTGGTTTTTTTGGCCCAAATATATTAAACAAAGGTGTGAAACGGATCATTTTGCTGCGTCACATATTTACACTAATTAGGCCCTACTTGTGTGTGAGTTCGAGGTTTTGGAAACACTGTGGGTTTCATGTTCAGGACGACTGATTGCTGAAAATGTGTTTGCTAGTTGCCTCTGACACACACAAGTACCACCACACCCATTTCACACCTTTTTTAATAAAATAATAGATTGTTTATTTATTTCTCATGGGAGAATAATTTAAAACCAGCTTACCTGCTGCTACTTGGTACAGTTTTGCATTTGGTCCTTTGCGTAGAAATTCCAAAGCCAACATGCAAAAGTCTTTTAAAACTGGAAAGGAGAGAAACATAAATTATTCTTAATAAAATCTTACGGTACCAGAAAAAAAACAAGTTATCAGTACCCTACCAGAGCCACTGTGGGGCAACTTGAGCTTAAATCTAGCCTAGGCCTAACCTTAAAACCATTTGTAAAAATTATTTAAAATCTGTTAAGAGCGTTTTAGCAAATTTCTGTTCGCTCAGCCGACTGACACCACAGATGATTGGTTTGACAGGTGAGTAGGGGAGAATCACTCCCTGAAACTAATGGCGAGCTCTGGGTCGTCGTCCCCGTCTGGGCCCGGGGTAGAATTGGCCCAGAGCATGGCTCTGCTAATCGTAAAAGGCGATTCAAGAGAAAAAGTCCACCTCGCAAACATCAGCTAGTATGAAAGGTAGTATATCACTCCCCGAATCTAGAGGCGAGCTCTGGCAATCGTCGTCGGGGACCTTGCCCCCTTCCCTTGACGACCCCCCGGCGACGATGACAATGACACAACGAACGATTACAAAGACGATGACGACCGCGACGTGAGAAACCCCCCTTCCTCCCCTTACCCGTGGCTGGTTCTGACCAGCATGGGCCCCTCCTCCCCACCCCCCCTTAGGCTAGAGTGGTGCATTATGACCTAACGGTTGACGCGTCCTTAATCCAATTAAACCAAAATCTGGGTCGTCGTCGGGCAACTTTCCCCTTCCCTTTGACTACCTCCCCAACGGCGACAACAATGACACATACAAAGACAAAGACGACGTGGGGGAACCCCTGCCCTCTCCATACGCTTGTGACTGGTTCTGACCAGCACAGGCCTGACGAAGACAATGACGACCGCGTCGTGAGAACCCCCTTTCCTCCCCTTCCCCGTTGCTGGTTCTGATCAGCATGGGTCCCCCTCCCTCCCCCCCCCCCCCTAGTTTAGAGTGGTGCATTATGACCTTACGGTTGACGCGTCCTTAATCCAAATAAACCAAAAATAACTGTCCTCCCCGCGTCCCCCCTTACGTTCCTCCCCTTGGAAAAAAGTATAAATGTTTGTCAACTCTTACGCATCTTGGAGGCGCAAATAATCTTTGCTATTAAAGCGCCCTAAAAAGGAATAGGCCCTACTAATTAATACTAATAAAAGGCCTACTAGAGGTAACCTCATGGCATGATTGTGCATGAGTGTGTACCTAATAAGTCGTGAGTGATTGTGCAAGATTTACAACACACGCGTGAATCATGACACACGTTATTGTACGTGACACCTTCTAATATTATGTCTCAGGAGATTTTTTGAGTAAGTTGTTTTGTTATATTTCTGTTAGCATTGCAACTTGTTTTGCTAATCCACAGTTTCTGGTCAGGTAAGAGGTTCCAGGAATTGTGATGACTGGCAATAGGAGTCGTCGAAATTCCAAACTGAAGACAAGATTGTCAGTAACAATAGCGCATCAGCTACCGGGTAGGCCTACCCTTATTTTAGTCGTCGTTTGCTCGCAGAGTGTGAAACATATGCTGCGTATAGAGCCGTGAGTGTAGCACTAGCTAACTAGGAAACGCTCAGTTGGACGCGTTGATAAGCGAGCTCGTGCTATAGCTAGACACACATTGCAATTTTTTTTTAATTTTAAAATTTGCGACGTTCACTGTCCACGGGGCCATGTTTCCAATATTATTTATTATTGGCAAGGTAGGCCTATTTGGGTAAACCTTTACTTTGCGGATAAAATCCACCGCCATCTAGAGGACCTTGACATCATTTCTTTGGGAAAACTATTTGAACTATTTGGTAACAATAATACACTGCTTCCTCAATAGTATTTTGATTACTTCTAGGTGGCAGTGCATAGTGCGAACCTCGTGCGACTTTTCGTTGCAAATCAACCTATTGAAGTTCTCAGTAATACATCGTGGGGTGCAGATAGGACTTGCATGTTGAGAATTACGGATCTCTAGTTTGCTCCAAGATGGACTATGGATGTTTCGTATACTCTTCAGCAAGTAACACAACCCTTAAACCTCTAGACACTGTCCACCATTGTGGTCTTCGTATGCTCTTGGTGCATTTCGAACAAGCCCGGTAGTCAGCTTGTATGCCGAGTCAGGTGTGTCCTCCTTAGCAGAACGGAGAAACCTCTTGAGGGGTACGTATGTAAGGAAAATTAAAGCTATGCCAAACCATCCAGCAATCGGAATGTTTTTAACACGACATATGTCAGACACTTTGATAACAAACCCAAGGCATCTCTTCCAACGGGATTAAGATGTAAACTTTTGTTTAATCTTATAGAATTTCATCTGCTCAAAGTTTTTAATTTTGTATTTAGCAATAACCCGCCCTGGTTTACACCAGAGCCGATTATTATATTTGACCTTTGTCGTTTTGATAAAAACTCTACTTGCGATAGTGTATTCAAAATTAACTTTCGAAAGATTGCCATGAACATCAAAGGTTTACTTTGGTATTCACAGATGGCTCCAAAATTGACAACAAGGTTGGAAGTGCCTTTTATTGCTCCACCTTAACTGAACGTTTCAGGCTAAGCGACGTGTGTTCAGTTTTCACTGCAGAGTTATTCGCCATCCGTGAAGCTCTTAAATACATTCTACGCTGTCGTTGTGGAGAATACCTTTTGTGTTCAGATAGCTTAAGTTCACTTCAAGCTATAAAACTCATGTATTCTAGTCATCATTTGGTACAAGACATCCAATTCTATTTAGAAAAACTAACCTCTAAGGGATATATAATAGAGTTTTGCTGGATACCTGGACACGTGGGCATAGAGGGAAATGAACACGCTGATCGGGCTGCTAAGGAAGCTTCCCAGCGTTGCGACGTTGATTTCAATCTAGTTCCCGTTCCAGATGTCAAGAGTGGATACAAGCAAAGATTGTTGGATTTGCGACAAGCATCGTGGGATGTGTTGCAAAATAACAAATTGCATAGTGTGATGCCCCCATTGACTAACAAAATTCGTCCACCTACGTCTCGACTCTCACGTAGAGAAGAGGTGGTATTGTCTAGAATTCGTATAGGCCATACACGCCTTACACACGGATATCTCTTAACCAGAGAAAAGGTTATTCCCATATGTGACACATGTGATGTACCTTTAACCGTGCATCATATGCTAGCAGAATGTGCCAAATATGATGCATTGCGCACGCAATTTGATCTCTCCCAATCATATGAAGAACTTCTATCATATGATAACGGCGACAAACTTTCTAAATTTCTCATCCATTGTAATCTATTTAACAAAATTTAATTCACATCTTACACATTTGTTTCTTTTCTTTATTTTCATTACATACATAACTTTTATTTTGCTATTACTTTCTTCATCATCAATTTATTTTGTTATTTATACACTTAGAAAACAATCTAATCATCAAACATACCTGCATTCACTCTTCTCATTTCCTTTCATTCACAGGCGGCGCAATAATGACCTAACCGGTTGAAGCGCCCTAGTTTCTCACGTCGTCGTCGCCATGGTAACGTTACTTTTGTTATAATGTAATTTCCATCTCCACTACTTATCGGATCAAAATAAAATTAACATATTCGTGACCGGACGGACATTCTAAATGATTTGGCCACCTCAGATTTTGTCGCCGTTTAGTTTGAAAAAAAACTTTCGATTAACTTTAATGTAACTTTTTAACTTTTTGAACGATTTTGCCACAAAACTAATGGCATTCAATCGGGAACGAAGCTTGCGGATGGTCACAATTTTAACTCGATCCGAGCCTCCGTTCGAACGTTATGGCGAGACATACATACAAACAAAAAAAAAAAAAAAAAACAGCGACTATTTTTTCTGGCAGAGTCAGGTAGACCTCACAAATTGTGTTGAAGGAAAAGCACTTGTTCGGCATGCGTCATGTTAAACTTAAAAGGTAGAGTCATTGAGATAATTAATTAAGCGAGCGAAGCGAGCGTTTCCATTTGACTCTGCCAGAACACAAATACCGGTATAAATAAAAATATGTCCTACAGGACATATTTTTATTTCACCGTTGTCCCATAATTTATTTATTAATACAATTTTTTTTACAGCATTGAAGAACTTTGGCCAATTACATTATTATGTATAAACTTTTGCCAAGACATGACCTGTGTGTTAATGAGTTTGAGTGAGCGTGCTAAAGAATTGTTAGGCCAACTTATACTAACGTGTTTGTGTGTGATTGGAAAATGTTAGCTCGTGACGTGACTTGACGAGAGTCAAAATTCACTCACGTGCTCACCTCTAGTCTCTACAGTAACACTTTTCTACAATTTGCTTTCAAATAGGCCTAATTATTAAAAAATAAATTTATTTCACAATTTCAGATTTTGCTAAAAAGTCTAAAATTGATTCGTGAATTTTTGCTAACCAACTAGCATGAAATATCGAAAATCTATGACTGTAGGGCTGTCCTTGCACAAATAATTGATAACTTTGCAAAGTTTCATAGGCCTATACCCTACGTCGGATAAGCCTACTTCCTGGCGGAGAGAATAGCTAGGCCTATTTGCCAACTGCCAAATGTGTCCTCCCCTTACCCGTGGCTGGTTCTGACCAGCATGGGCCCCCCCCCCCCCCCTCAGGGTAGAGTGGTGCATTATGACCTAACGGTTGACGCGTCCTTAATCCAAATAAACCAAAAAAAAACTATTCCCTCTCAATTCATAAGAAGTTTTGGCAGATTAATTGATTTGTAAACAACAATAATGAAACACTCATGACACAACCTTCACAAACACTACATTGGCCAAGATATGTAGTGTTGGAGCAATGTGGCACATCTACTACTACTTACTACCTCTAACAAGGTTACATCCCTGGACTCCGTATCAACTTTTAGAACCCCCATGTATGAACAACAACCTGTCAAGGCAACAACAGCAACAAAAAGGTAGGCCTACCGGCATAATCAGGATGTATTGTGTCCGCAACTGTCCAGTACAGGTCTGTTCTCCCCACATCAGTGGCACACAAAGACCTAACGGTTGACGCGCCCTTAATCCAAATAAACCAAAAACCAATTGATGGTCCGGCATTTCAAACAAACTAAAACTGTAGAAATGCCGTAGGCTATAGGGCCTAGTGCCTCACCACCACCACGAACCTACTTTTTGGGTGAGGCGCTTTACGGCATAATTACCACTCATACAAAATTAAGAAACATGCTTGTGTCTATTCGAGAATAGAGAGTAAGCTAGGGTATGTTTTAAACATGGCCCTATCCCTAGGCCTAGACCGCCTAAGCATAGTCTCTACCTAGCAAAGGCCCATTGTTAATTTGAATGCAGAAGCCTGCCTATAGGTAGGGCTAGGCCCAGGGCTTTGTGTATAAGTAGGCCCTACCTAGGCCTAGGCCTTAGGCCAGCACCCCACAGCATTCGAAGTTTGAACCCACTCACATTAGCCTACTAACAAACTTCTCTTAGGCCTCCTAGGCCTCATTGAAAATGCAATATAAAATCCGCGACCAAAGGTGTAATGAACCCTATCAAATAACTAGAAATCTAGTCCTAAAGGCCAAACCTAACCTAAAAACGCCCCCTAAAAATGATAAAATCGATCTTGACAGGTCTGCTTACCTTGTAAAGGTTGTGCAATCAGGAAACTCAAATGTACCTTGTGGTCATCTTTCAATACTAACAACATATTACTGGTTAATTGATAACCTAGGGAAGAGTAAGTTTATGTTTCAACCTTCAAAGCCAAAACGTCAAACTAGCCAGGAAGCGTCGTCAATCTGTGAGTTGACTGAGTTCTTCTTTGCATTGGCCACCAGCAAATTCAGCCAGCTTCAGCTGGTCTGTTTATTTGAATTTAATGCGGGAACACATCATAATTTCAATTATGGTCTTTCAACTAGACATTGATTAAAGAAGGCTATCGATAGATTTCTTTAATCAACGAACTAGGTTAACGATGTGAAAAATTTAAATAAATAAAAAGCTGTTAAGCTAACGAGAATTTCTTTAATTCTCTCAAAAAAATATCTTGTAACATATTTTTTTTGTAGAAAATTCTTCAAGGACATATTTAATTCATTCACATAATAATGAATTTGTTTCACGTGTTTGGACCTCATCTGGACTCGGGGTAGAATTGGCCCAGAACATGTCTCTGCTAATCGTACAAGGCGATTCAGGAGAAAAAGTCCACCTCGCAAACATCACCTAGTAAAAGGGGAGTACGTATATAATTCCCAGAAAATAGAGGAGAGCTCTGGCAATCGTAGTCGGGGACACCTACCCGTTCCTCTTGACGACCTCCCCGACAATGACGACGACCAATACCATGGACAACACGAACGATGACAAAGACGATGACGACCGCGACGTAAGAAAAGAACCCCCCTTTCCTCCCCTTATCCGTGGCTCGTTCTGACCAGCATGGGCCTCCTTCCAATATCGCCTAGAGGCTAGAGTGACGCATTATGAGCTAACGGTTGACGCGCCCTTAATACAAATATCCCGAAACCCTAGGCTAGTGTGGAGCATTACGACCTATCGGTTGACGCGCCCTAAACCCTAATAAACATTAACAAATTAAAGTGATTTCTGGGCCCGGGGTAGAATTTGGCCCAGAGCATGGCTCTGCTAATCGTAAAAGGCAAATCAAGAGAAAAAGTCCACCACGCAAAAATCAGCTAGTAAGAAGGGTAGTACTTTACTCCCTGAAAATAGAGGCGAGCTCTGGCAATCGTCGTCGGGGACCTTGCCCCCTTCCCTTGACGACCGCCCGGCAACGATGACAATGACACAACGAACGATGACAAAGACGATGACGACCGCGACGTGAGTAACCCCCCTTCCTTCCCTTACCTGTGGCTGGTTCTGACCAGCATGGGCCCCTCCTCCCCACCCCCCTTAGGCTAGAGTGGTGCATTATGACCTAACGGTTGACGCGTCCTTAATCCAAATAAACAAAACAAAAATTTTTCATATTCAACTACCATCTCCATCATTTTCTTTTCTTTTATAAACTTTAACAACAATTTTATCATGAAACGCGCAACAAACTCACTCATCTAATTTACTTAGGCCTACAATTTTATCACAGGCGACGCAAATTACATAATTGGTTGAAGAGCCCTTGTTTCTCACGTCGTCGTCCTGTGTAGGAAGGCGCATCCCTTTTCACATCCCTTACCCCCGTCTGGGCCCGGGGTAGAATTGGCCCAGAGCATGGCTCTGCTAATCGTAAAAGGCGATTCAAGAGAAAAAGTCCACCTCGCAAACATCAGCTAGTATGAAGGGTAGTATATTACTCCCCGAATCTAGAGGCGAGCTCTGGCAATCGTCGTCGGGGACCTTGCCCCCTTCCCTTGACGACCCCTCGACGACGATGACAATGACACAACGAAAGATGACAAAGACAATGACGACCGCGACGTGAGAACCCCCTTTTCCTCCCCTTACCCGTGGTTGGTTCTGACCAGCATGGGCCCCTCCTCCTCCCCCCCCCCCCTAGGTTAGAGTGGTGCATTATGACCTAACGGTTGACGCGTCCTTAATCCAAATAAACCAAAACGTTGTACCCCCACCCGTTTGGAAAGAATCGGCCCAAATGTCACGAAAATAGAGTATAATAGCAGAAAGATTTCATCCTCTAAAAATGTTGTCAAAGCAACGTGGGAACTTATTAAATCCGAGACATCTGCCCCCTCTATCCACCAAAAGTTAACGTTAGAAATAGAGCACAAGTTGGAATCGGACCCGACGAACATTGCAAATTCCTTTAACACATTTTTTATTGAATCCGGCTCTGTTAACTCACCACCAAATCCATCTACTGTGAACTTCCCAGTATCTCCCGGATCAACAATAAAAACTATACAGCAGTCTCTCTTCTTTGAACCTACTGACAGTACCGAAGTAAATAAATTCTAAAAAAACTCTCAACTAAGTATTCATATGGGCCGGATGGCATACCTGGTTCAATACTTGCTGTGTGTTCTGACTTTATTTCACCCCTACTAGCTTACATAATCAATGAGTCCCTCTCAAACGGAATTTTCCCTGAGAAATTAAAAATAGCAAGAGTGCTCCCTATTTACAAACATAAAGGGACCAAATCGGAAATGAATAATTATAGGCCTATTTCTTTATTATCCTCTTTCTCCAAAGTTTTTGAATCCATTGTTCATGCTCGTCTAATTTCCTTTCTAAACACACATAAAATCCTCTCCCCTCAACAACATGGGTTCTTAAAGAAGAAATCCACTTCAAGTGCAATTTTCAGTTTTCTTGCTCCTCTATATTCAGCACTTGATCGTGGGGAACACTCAGTAGGCATATTCTATGATCTATCAAAGGCCTTCGATACCCTAAATCATGCAAACATATTGTCCAAACTAGAGAAAATGGGCATCAGAGGTACAACAAATGCATGGATTTCCTCATTTCTTTCAAACCGCACCCAATATGTGGAAATAAGATCGGAGCAAGATCAAGTAACAACATTCAACCGATCAACGCCGCAAACACTAACTCACGGAGTACCACAAGGCTCCATTCTTGGTCCACTTATTTTCATACTTGACATTAACGACTTACCCAACCACCTCAACGTAGGAACTTTAACTCAGTATGTGGATGACTCTAGTCATCTGATCACTGTCCCCAAAAATAGCAATGCAGTTCTCTCCAAGCCAGGCATCCAACATGTCAACATACTGCTCCTCAAATCACCTGTCACTTGCTATATCTAAAACCAAATATCTCTTTTTCACACTCCAAAAATTATACTTCCTCAAGCCCATTAGTTCGAATAAAGGAAGGTATCGTATCTCGCTCAGACAGTGTAAACTTCCTGGGTCTAATAATGACTGAGACACTTGACTGGTCCAAGCACACTGACAAAGTATCTTCTAAAATGAACAGTGGATGCTTTATGCTCCGTAAACTAAAGGCAATAACGTATCCACACATTCTCAAAATGGTTTATTTTGCCCATATTCATTCCCACTTAATGTATGGAATTCTTTTTTGGGGTGCGTCACATCAGGCTTCAAGAATATTCTTGCTACAAAAGAGGGCAGTACGTATTATTGCAGGGATTTCAAAGCGAACATCATGCAGAGAATATTTCTCCAAATTAGGTATCCCCACTCTTACAAATGTTCTGATACAAGTAGCTTCCATATTTGTCCATGATAATGCAGAAATCTTCCCTCGAAACTCCACTGTCCATACTTACCATACAAGATCCCAATCATCAATTCACATTACATCACATAACTCAAGTAAATTTTCAAAAGGACCAATGTACTTAGCCTCAATAATATTCAACAATCTGCCCCTCCATGTTATAAATACAGTAAATGATACTAGTTTTAGAACTAAACTTAAGGCATTCCTACAGGAAAATATCTTTTACAATCTTGACGATTACCTTAATTATTCCCATTCATTACGTCACCCACAATGATCAAATGTACCAACAATAATCAATCACTAATGCTAACTATTACTATAACTTACCATGGTACCAGGGATTAGATTATATTACATTATATTACTTAGTATTATTATTAATATCATTTACTGCATATTACTATTAATTTTTTTTTACATTGCCTAATTTATACTGTTGTAAATACAATTATGATGTAAACTAGCTATAGTTATTCACACTCTCTCTCTCTCTGAGAAGTATATCTTACCTAAAATGTATGATCAAAGTGAATAAATAAACTAAACTAAACTAAACTATCGTATAAAAAACCTGGAAAAAAGTCGTAAAAGTACGATTTCTATAAAAAATATTTCTTCAAATGTCTCTAAAATCATAACATATATAATATTAATGATTTTAATCGTTCCCATAAAGTGCCATCAAGATCGGAGTATAGCCGTTTGCCAAATATCACGAAAATATCTCATTAAAAATCGAAAAAAAATCGTAAAAGTACGATAATTGTAGGAAATATTTGATCGATTGTACCCAAAACGTGGCAAGTCTTCAAGTTCAGAAATTTCGAAGGTCCCCTCCAATTTTCATCAAGATCGCATAATATGCCGTTTGCCCGCTAGAGCGCAAACAGACAAAAAACGCGTCAAGGCCTGTAGGGTTGGCTTGGTCGCATTGATTTAAAGTCCCCCACTGAAAATCAGTTATATATAACTGAGTGGGTAGACTCTAGATAAAATTTATTTGTTTATTTATTTAACAAAAAGAAAACACCCGAGCTTTTTTTTTTGATGATGACGACCACGACCGCGACGTGAGAAATCCCCCTTCCTCCCCTTACCCGGGCCCGGGGTAGAATTGGCCCAGAGCATGGCTCTGCTAATCATAAAAGACGATTCAAGAGACAAAGTCCACCTCGCAAAACATCAGCTAGTAAGATCGGAGTATCTTACTCCCCAAACTAGAGGCGAGCTCTGGCAATCGTCGTCGGGGACCTTGCCCCCTTCCCTTGACGACCCCCCGGCGACTATGACAATGACACAACGAACGATGACAAAGACGATGACGACCGCGACGTGAGAAACCCCCTTCCTCCCTTCCTCTACCGTGGCTGGTTCTGACCAGCATGGGCCCCTCCTCCCCACCCCCCTTAGGCTAGAGTGGTGCATTATGACCTAACGGTTGACGCGTCCTTAATCCAAATAAACCAAAAATGGCCCCCCTCCCCCCCCCCCCTAGGCTAGAGTGGTGCATTATGACCTAACGGTTGACGCGTCCTTAAACCAAATACACCAAAAAACCGAGCTATTTTTCTTGGGGTAACGTATAAGTGAAAAAAAACATAAGTAAAATAGAAGTCTTCGCTTCGCTTATCCAATATACTTAAAAATTAAAAAAATTAATACCATAAACTGTCGGTCGCCACTTGCGTGGACGCGCGGGCACTTAGACCAATTTGCCGAAACTGTTGCGGGACTCGAACCCCAGACCAATCGAGCCGAGTTCCGGCTGCCGTGTCTCACGCAACGTTGTCCCAGTTATCTATCGCTCCCTTTGATTGGGTGATCGCGTGTTGACCGCTCTACCCGTGGCGGGCGGGTCAGAATTAGGTCAGGTCAGGTCTTAGAAAACGTTCGTATCGACATTACGTAAACTGGGCCTAGTCTAGAAGAAATGCAAACCCGATTCTATCGTAGCTTTAAAATTATAACGTTAAAAAAAACTTGAGACCGTTGAGTATATATTCCCGTCTGGGCCCGGGGTAGAATTGGCCCAGAGCATGGCTCTGCTAATCGTAAGAGGCGATTCAAGAGAAAAAGTCCACCTCG
This sequence comes from Sweltsa coloradensis, assembly GCA_024449915.1. Classification (NCBI taxonomy): domain Eukaryota; kingdom Metazoa; phylum Arthropoda; class Insecta; order Plecoptera; family Chloroperlidae; genus Sweltsa; species Sweltsa coloradensis. Next base: position 75,250 of record JAMZAV010000979.1, read on the forward strand.
CAAACATCAGCTAGTGAGAGCGGAGTATCTTTCACCACGAAACTAGAGGCGAGCACTGGCAATCGTCGTCGGGGACACCGCCTTCTTCTCTTGACGACCCCCCGGCGACGATGACAATGACACAACGAACGATGACAAAGACGATGACGACTGCGACGTGAGAAACCCCCCTTCCTCCCCTTACCCGTGGCTGGTTCTGACCAGCATGGGCCCCTCCTCCCCCCCCCCCCTTAGGCTAGAGTGGTGCATTATGACCTAACGGTTGACGCGTCCTTAATCCAAATAAACAAACCTTGAGTATATAACCCCTCCACCCACGTCTGGGCTGGGGTACCAGAGCATGGCTCTGCTAATTGTAAAATGCGACGCAAGAGACTAAGTGAATCTCGCAAACATCAGCTAAGATAGTACATAGGGGAATCAATTACTCCCCTAAACTAAATGGAGGTGAGCTCTAGAGGTTGTTGTGATGGGAAGTCGTCGGGAAGCGAAAAGGGTCCCCTACTACGACACGACCATGACAACAATATAATCATTAAACACACCATTAACTCACCTTACCAACTTTCAATATCACAGGCGGCGTAATATGACCTAACCGGTTGAAGCACCCTAGTTTCTCACGTTAACATTTTCATTCAGCTCCCAATTATTTATGAGGCCCTTACATGCGGCTGGTTTTGACCAGCATGAGCTTAATTAATAAAAGCTTAATGATGCCTCTGCTAATCGTAGAAGTCGAGGAAAGAGATAAGTCCACCTTGCAAACATCAGTTAATAAAAAGGGGAGTATATTACTTCCCGAAACTAGAGGCGAGCTCTGGAAATCGTCGTCGGGGACCTTGCCCCCTTCCCTTGACGACCCCTCGACGACGATGACGACAATGACACCACGAACGATGACGAAGACAATGAGACCGCGACGTAAGAACCCCCACACCCCTTATTCGTGGCTGGTTCTGACAAGCATGGGCCCCTCCTCCCCCCCCCCCCTAGGTTAGAGTGGTGCATTATGACCTAACAGTTGACGCGCCATAATCCAAATAAACAAAAAGAAATTATTCATCTCATCAACTTTCAATATTACTGGCGGCGCAACATGACCTAACAGGTTGAAGCGCCCTACTTTCTCACGCCGTCGTCATAGGATCGTATTAATCATGTTATTATAGAAGTCCCCGTCTGGGCCCGGGGTAGAATTGGCCCAGAGCATGGCTCTGCTTATTGAAAAGGTGATTCAAAAGAAAAAGTCCTTGCAAACATCAGCTAGTATGAAGGGTAGTACTTTACTCCCCGAATCTAGAGGCTAGCTCTGGCAATCGTCGTCGGGGACCTTTCCCCCTTCCCTTGACGACCCCTCGACGACGATGATGACAATGACACCACGTATGATGACAAAGACAATGACGACCGCGATAAGAGAACCCTTTCTCCACTAACAGTAGCTGGTTCTGACCAGCATGGGCCCCTCCTCCGTATATCCCCTAGGCTAGAGTGGTGCATTATGACCTAACTGTTGACGCGTCCTTAATCCAAAAAAAAAAAGACTGACGACATTTCACAGCTAAGGTAGTATATGTTCTTACTCCTGGTAACTAGAGGAGAGCTGGAGAAATGTTGAAAAGTAACAAATTGCGTAGTGTGATGCCCACATTGACTAATAAAATTCGTCCACCTACATCTCGACTCACACGTAGAGAAGAGGTGGTTTTGTCTAGAATTCGTATAGGCCACACACGCCTCACTCACGGATATCTCTAAACCAGAGAAAAGGTTATTCCCATATGTGACACATGTGATGTACCTTTAACCTTACATCAATCATATGCTAGCAGAATGTACCAAATATGATGCCTTGCGCACGCAATTTGATCTCTCCCAATCATATGAAGAACTTCTATCATAATGATAACGGCGACAAACTTTCTAAATATCTCATCCATAGTAATCTATTTAACAAAATTTAATTCACATCATACACATTTCTTTATTTTCTTCATTTTCATTCACAAACATAACTTTTATTTTGCTATTACTTTCATCATCAATTTATTTTGTTATTTATACACTAAGAAAACAATCTATACATCAAACATACCTGCATTAACTCTTCTCATTTACTTTCATTCACAGGCGGCGCAATATGACCTAAACGGTTGAAGCGCCCTAGTTTCTCACGTCGTCGTCGTCTGGCAGGAACATCAATGTCCCCACCCCACGACGACGACGAAGACTTGAACGTTGACAAAGCCGAGAAAACTCCCTCTCCGGGACGGTTCTGCGCCGACTGACATTCCCGATAGATTAGCCGTTAGAGCATGGGTGAGATTATCAACTATGTAGTTAGTTTTATATTACTAGCAGAATCATCTTCATTTTTTTTAATAAACTATAAAAACAAACAAAAAACAGGTTAAATAATTATCTAATTAACAATTTCACAGGTGGCGCAATATGACCTATACCCGGTTGACGCGCCCTAGTCTCTCATGTCGACTGCATTGGTTTGGGGAAATTTCATGTCGACTGCATGGATTTGGAAATACGATACATCCCCGTCTGGGCCTTGGGTCGAGTTGGCCCAGAGCATGGCTCTGCTAATCGTACAAGGCGATTCAAGAGAAAAAGTCCACCTCGCAAACATCAGCTAGTAAGAAGGGAATATATTACTCCTCGAAAATAGAGGCGAGCTCTGGCAATCGTCGTCGGGGACCTTGTCCCCTTCCCTTGACGACCCCCCGGCGATGATGACAATGACACAACGAACGATGACAAAGACGATGACGACCGCGACGTGCGAACCCCCCTCCCTCTTCTCGTGGCTGCAGGTTCTGATCAGATGAGCCCCTCCTCCCCATATCCCCTAGGCTATAGAGTACCGAGCATTATGACCTAGCAGTTGAATCGCCATTAATCCAAATAAACAAAAAATCTGAGCCTCACTGAGGTAAGACGAGATAAGGAAGGTTAAGAACGGGGTAAGACTTTGAAACTGAAACACAGCTCAAACCAATCTGCAAAATAACAAATTGCGTAGTGTGGTGCCCAAATTGACTAACAAAATTCGTCCACCTACGTCTCGACTCTCACGTAGAGAAGAGGTGGTTTTTGTCTAGAATTCGTATAGGCCACACACGCCTAACTCACGGATACCTCAACCAGAGAAAAGATTATTCCCATTTGTGACACATGTGATGTACCTTTAACCGTACTTCATATGCTAGCAGAATGTACCAAATTTGATGCCTTGCGCATGCAATTAAATCTCTCCCAATCATATGAAGAATTTCTATCATATGATAACGGCGACAAACTTTCTAAATTTCTCATCCATAGTAATCTATTTAACAAAATTTAATTTACATCATACACATTTCTTTCTTTTCTTTATTTTCATTCGCATACATAACTTTTATTTCGCTATTACTTTCATTATCATCAATTTATTTTGTTATTTATACACTTAGAAAACAAACTTATCATCAAACATATACCTGCATTTTTTCATCTCATTTACTTTAATTCACAGGCGGCGCAATATGACCTAATCGGTTGAAGCGCCCTAGTTTCTCACGTCGTCGTCGTCAAACCAATCAACATGGATTACGTCACTGTGTCAATGACGTCGCTTGTCACTGCTACTTAGATCGTGTTCGTGCAACGCAGGATCATTCAAATGGATATTTGACCTCTTGCCGTAGGATCATTCAAATGGATATTTGACCTCTCAATCCCCGTCTGGCCCGAGGTAGAATTGGCCAGAGCATGGCTCTGCTAATCGTAAAAGGCGATTCAAGAGAAAAAGTCCACCTTGCAACATCAGCTAGCAAGAAGGGTAGTATATTACTACCGAATCTAGGGCGAGCTCTGGCAATCGTCGCCAGGGACCTTGCCCCCTCCCTTGACGACCCCCGGCGACGATGACAAAGACAATGACACCACGAACAATGACAAAGACAATGACGACCGCGACGTGAGAAACACCCTCCCTCCCCTTTCCCGTGGCTGGTTCTGACCAGCATGGGCCCCTTTTCCTCCCCCCCCCCCTAGGTTAGAGTGGTGCATTATGACCTAACGGTTGACGCGTCCTTAATCCAAATAAACCAAAAAGCTAGTAAGCGGGGAGTATATTACTCCCCGAACCTAGAGGCGAGCTCTGGCAATCGTCGTCGGGGACCTTGCCCCCTTCCCTTGACGACCCCCCGGCGACGATGACAATGACACAACGAACGATGACAAAGACGAATACGACCGCGACGTGAGAAACCCCCCTTCCTCCCCTTACCCGTGGCTGGTTCTGACCTGCATGGGCCCCTCCTCCCCCCCCCCCTTAGGCTAGAGTGGTGCATTATGACCTAACGGTTGACGCGTCCTTAATCCAAATAAACCAAAAAAAAAAATCTTTCCGTACATTTTTGTATAGCCTAGGGCAATTTTAATATTTTTTTACCTAAATAAGATTTATATTTGTCATCAAAACGTGTGCTTTGTAACGGCGATAAACTTTCTAAATTTCTCATGCAAAGTAATCTATCTAACAAAATTTAATTCGGATCAAACACATTTCTTAATAATTTTATTTATTTTCATTCACATAAATAACTTTTGTTTTACTATAAACTATCATCACCTTAATTTTTTCATATATAATGTAGGCCTACTCTGAAAGCAATATAATCATTAACATCAACTTTCAATATCACAGGCGCCGGCGGCGCAATGTGACCTAACCGGTTGAAGCGCCCTTGTTTCTCACGTCGTTGTCATGCTGTTTGCTAAGTCATTGTGAAGGGATGTCTGAGGGCTGTTCAAGATTCTCAATCCCTTGCACTCGCATTAACGACTGAGGAAAACCTCGGAAAAACCTTCTGTGAGGAATGCCGGGACCTCCCGAATCAGTGTCAAGCGCTTAGCACTCCAGCGAACACTGTCGGGCCCGGGGTAGAATTGGCCCAGAGCATGGCTCTGCTAATCGTACAAGGCGATTCAAGAGAAAAAGTCCACCTCGCAAACATCAGCTAGTATGAAGGGTAGTATTTTACTCCCCGAATCTTGAGGCGAGCTCTGGCAATCGTCGTCGGGGCCTTGCCCCCTTCCCTTGACGACCCTTCGACGACGATGATGACAATGACACCACGTACGATGACAAAGACAATGACAACCGTGACGTGAGAACCGCCCTTTCCCCCCCCCCCCCCCCTTAGGCAAGAGTGGTGCATTATGACTAGGGCTCGGATTTTTATGTGCTTAAAAACGGCAAAATATGTATTTTATATTTGCTTAAAAACAGAAGAATATGTGCTTAAAAATACAAAAAAATTTGCTTAAAAATACAAAATAAAGTGCTCAAAAAATGTTGTTACGTACTATCAGTCTTCCCAGCACAATATAGGCATAAATTAATCAAATCATGGTGCAATATAATACCAGAAAGAAAAAAATACGTTGGTACTAAAACAATTTTATTGTTTCTGAACATATTGTGCAGTTTTTAACATTGTCACTTTTTAATATCACCTTGGACTAACATGTGTCTTTATATACCCCCGTTGCAGTGTACCACAATCCACAATCCACATTTTCAAATGTTCAAATTTAATTGAATGTCGGTTTTCGGCGAGCACATTATTGTATTGCGAAAAACTTTGCTCTACGTCTCAAGATGTAACGGGTGCAAACTTAAAATTCTCAATATCAGACAACGAAAACTCTTCCTCGTTGGGGCTAGGTGTCCATCACCTTTAGAATAGCACTTATTTGAACAAGTTTTTTGTACACAATATTTTTAGACAGCACCGAGTTTAGTTTATGCAATTTTGAAAATGGTTTGGAAAGTAAATAACAGTTCTTGAGTTTATTAAAGTAAAGAATAGTGTTTTTATGTTCAGAATATGTGATTATGGCAAGGATAAGAGAAATATGTATTTATTAACCAAATATAACAAAATATGCAAGAATATTTGATTAAAAAAAACATATATTTGAGATCACAATCAAACAATTCGTGAAGAATTGATCATGGGCATAGGTTTAGAGAACTTTATAAAAATATTTAAATACATAAGAATCCTAGCCCTAATTATGACCTAACGGTTGACGCGTCCTTAATCCAAATAAACGAAATCCCTCCCCATACCCTTGACATCCCCGACGACGACGACGACGACGACGACGACGACGACGACGACGACGACTACCAAGACAACACTAACGATGACAAAGACGATGACGATCGCGACGAGAGAACCAAAGTAATAATAGGTCTATTTTATTACTTTTAACCTAAGTAAGGCTTATTAGTCATCAAAACGTGTGCTTTGTAACGGCGACAAACTGTCTAAATTTCTCATCCAAAGTAATAAATTTAAAAAAATGTAATTTACATCATACACATTTCTTGAATTTCTTTATTTCCATTCACATAAAGAACTTTTGTTTTGCTATTACAATCATCAACATCACTTTATTTTCTTATATAACTTACACTTAGAAAACAATCTAATAATCAAACACACCACTAACTCAAATCATCAACTTTCAATATCACAGGCGGCGCAATATGACCTAACCGCCCTAGTTTCTCACGTCGTCTTCGTCTTTCTTAGCAAGGTACATGGTTCTGACCTGCATGCCCCTCCATCCCATATCCTCTAGGCTAGATTGGCGCATTATGACCTAACGGTTGACGCGCTCTAGTTTCTTATGTCGTACTTATGCAATTAATCAATAAATTATATATCAAAGTGAAATAAAATCTATAAACTCGTTTGCCTACTAACATTGCCTACTGCCGACGTATTGATACAATCATGGCTCTTGGGAATGCCACTTCCTTACAGGAAAGTGAAATAGAATAGAATGAAGATGGAGATTTTTACAGAATGTATGTCAGTCAACCTATTTAAATGAAAATCGATAAATCCTCAAAACACTAGCTAAACCCCGCCCTGGATGGTGTGTGTGCGTTCTCAGGGGAGGGGGATTCTAATCACAAGCAAAAAGTAGTCCACCTATTCACATTAGTTCATTGTTTCCTACGTCATTAAATAAGCCCCTCGGGGTATGGGCTCGATGTCAGACCTATATAATGCACACTACGCCACTAGGCAGCGGTTTCATGTGGAATTGGTAATACAATTTAGGTATAACTTACAGGGTTAAAACAAAATATTAGTTTCGTTTAAACCCGTCTGGGCCCGGGGTAGAATTGGCCCAGAGCATGGCTCTGCTAATCGTAAAAGGCGATTCAAGAGAAAAAGTCCACCTCGCAAACATCAGCTAATAAGAGCGGAGTATATTACTCCCCGAAACAAGAGGCGAGCTCTGGAAATCGTCGTCAGGGACCTTTCCCCCTTCCCTTGACGACCTCCCCGACGACGATGATAATGACACAACGAACGTTGACAAAAACGATGACGACCGCGACGTGAGAAACCCCCCTTCTTCCTCTTACCTGTGGCTGGTTCTGACCAGCATGGGCTCCTCCTCCCCATATCCCTTAGGCTAGAGTGGTGCATTATGACCTAACGGTTAACGCGTCCTTAATCCTAACAAACCAAAAAATGGCCCCCTACGCCCCAAATCCCTTAGGCTAGAGTGGTGCATTATGACCTAACGGTTAACGCGTCCTTAATCCAAATAAATAAAAAATACAAAATAAATGGATTGTCTGCTAATACAAGGACATAGGACGTACACAGCCACCCTGTGCACTGATAAACGTCACTTCTTCCTTGGAACTTTTTGATATGAACTTCTTTGTTCTTTTTGTTTTCTATGTGTGACTCGTTGGTTTTGTAAGCCTACCCACTTCCAATGAAGAAAGGTCAAGGGAAGTTAGAAGTTTTTTTTCTTTTTTCTTGTTTTTTGAATTGAATTGGACTGAAGTCCGTCAGTTCTTGTCTTAGGAATTTGTAAACGGTGACTTCGGAGCCGTCCTAGCAACGAGGCACATAATAAATTTAAAGTTGTAATAAAACAATAAATAAAAAATACATAAAATAATAAAGTTGTTCTGAATTGGCATTGTTGATTCTGACGTTGATCCGCGTATGTTCGCACTGTCCATACCACTGATTGCTATATTTCCTATTACAAAATATCGATCTTTAGTTGGTTATTGTTCAATCGGCGATTGCGTCGGGGCCTGCAGGGTTGGCTTGGTCACTTCAGCTAGTACGAAGGGTAGTATTTTACTCCCCGAAAATAGAGGCGAGCTCTGGCAATCGTCGTCGGGGACCTTGCCCTCTTCCCTTGACGACCCCTCGACGACGATGACGACAATGACACCACGAACGATCACGAAAACATTGACGACCGCGACGTGAGAACCCCCTTTCCTTCCCTTATACCCGTGGCTGGTTCTGACCAGCATGGAATCCTCAGTCCTCCTCCCCCTAGGTTAGAGTGGTGAACTATGACCTAACGGTTGTCGCGTTCTTAATCCAAATAAACAAAAAAAAATTGGTTTACTGTCCCCCACTGAAAATCAGTTGTGTGAATGAGTGGGTAGACTCTAAATACGGATTCATTTATTTATTTATTTATTTATTTATTTATGGCTTTTCAAAATGTTGAAAATATCAAAATTTAAAACGCATAATTCAAAATATTACATGAAAACTTAAATATAAACTAACATCAGCATTGTCTTCATCAAATAAATAATTTTCTTTTGCTATGACTTATTACTAATCACCATCTATATAAATTTTCTTTCATCAACTTAGAAAACAATATAATCATCAAACTCACCATAAACTCATATTTTTAACTTTCCATGTCACAGGTAGAGTAATATGACCTAACCGGTTGAAACGCCTAGTTTATCACGTCGTCGTAGTAAAGATACGGTCAACGCGGCGCCTGGACAACTGGGCCTAGACCCTAGGGCCTGGATGACCCCCTAACGAGGCGCTCTCTCAGGTAGACATATTATGTCAGTGTTCCCCAGAGAGCCTGACATTTGACATACCTCACTCACTCACCGCTCACGGAAACTATCAAATATCCTGGTTTGGGTTTCTCCATAACAATCGCAGAGGCGCAAGTTGTCATCTACCGGCAACTTCCTGTTAACTTCCTAGTACGTTGCGTGTAATTATATTATTATGACTATTACCTTTTTAATTTTTTATCCTCAATAACTTATATAAAACAATTTCAAACTCATCAACTAATTCAATGTATTAACTATGACCAAAAGGGAGCGCCATAGTTTCTCATGTCGTAGTAGGCCCTTACAGGTACAAAAACAAAAAAAAGTGTTTTAGACGTCTGGGTCCGGGGTAAAATTGGCCCAGAGCATGGCTCTGCTAATCTTACAAGGCTACAATGTCCACCTCCCAAACATCAGCTACAGTAAGAGGGTAGTAGATAGGACGTGCATGTTGAGAATTTACGGATCTCTAGTTTGCTCCAAGATGGACTATGGATGTTTCGTATACTCTTCAGCAAGTAACACAACCCTTAAACTTCTAGACACTGTCCACCATTGTGGTCTTCGTATTGCTCTTGGTGCATTTCGAACAAGCCCGGTAGTCAGCTTGTATGCCGAGTCAGGTGTGTCCTCCTTGGCAGAACGGAGAAACCTCTTGATGGGTACGTATGTAATGAAAATTAAAGCTATGCCTAACCATCCAGCAAATCGGAATGTTTTTAACACGACATATGTCAGACACTTTGATAACAAACCCAAGGCATCTCTTCCAACGGGATTAAGATGTAAACTTTTGTTTAATCTTATAGAATTTCATCTGCCAAAAGTTTTTAATTTTGTATTTAGCAATAACCCGCCCTCGTTTACACCAGAGCCGATTATTATATTTGACCTTTGTCGTTTTGATAAAAACTCTACTTGCGATAGTGTATTCAAAATTAACTTTAGAGAGATTTGCCATGAACATCAAAGGTTTACTTTGGTTTTCACAGATGGCTCCAAAATTGACAACAAGGTTGGAAGTGCTTTTTATTGCTCCACCTTAACTGAACGTTTCAGGCTAAGCGACGTGTGTTCAGTTTTCACTGCAGAGTTATTCGCCATCCGTGAAGCTCTTAAATACATTCTACGCTGTCGTTGTGGAGAATACCTTTTGTGTTCAGATAGTTTAAGTTCACTTCAAGCTATAGCACTCATGTATTCAAGTCATCATTTGGTACAAGATATCCAGTTCTATTTAGAAAAACTAACCTCTAAGGGTTATATAATAGAGTTTTGCTGGATACCTGGACACGTGGGCATAGAGGGAAATGAACACGCTGATAGGGCTGCTAAGGAAGCTTCCCAGCGTCGCGACGTTGATTTCAATCTAGTTCCCGTTCCAGATGTCAAGAGTGGATTCAAGCAAAGATTGTTGGATTTGCGACAAGCATCTTGGGATGTGTTGCAAAATAACAAATTGCGTAGTGTGATGCCCACATTGGCTAACAAAATTCGTCCACCTACGTCTCGACTCTCACGTAGAGAAGAGGTGGTATTGTCTAGACTTCGTATAGGGCACACACGCCTAACACACGGATATCTCTTAACCAGAGAAAAGGTTATTCCCATATGTGGCACATGTGATGTACCTTTAACCGTACATCATATGCTAGCAGAATGTACCAAATATGATGCCTTGCGCATGCAATTTGATCTCTCCCAATCATATGAAGAACTTCTATCATATGATAACGGCGACAAACTTTCCAAATTTCTCATCCAAAGTAATCTATTTAACAAACTTTAAGTAACTTCATACACATTTCTTTCTTTTCTTTATTTTCATTTACATACATAACTTTTATTTTGCTATTACTTTCTTCATCTTCAATTTATTTTGTTATTTATACACTTAGAAAACAATCTAATCATCAAACATACCTGCATTAACTCTTCTAATTTACTTTCATTCACAGGCGGCGCAATATGACCTAACCGGTTGAAGCGCCCTAGTTTCTCACGTCGTCGTCGTCCATAGTTTCTCATATTGTCGTAACAGGTATTCGACGATTGGGCCCGGGGTAAAATTGGCCCAGAGCATGGCTCTGCTAATCTTACATGGCTATTCAAGAGAAAAAGTCCACCTCCCAAACATCAGCTACAGTAAGAGGGGAGTATATTACTCCCCGAAACTAGAGGCGAGCAAACAATCAAGCGAGCTCTGGCAAGCATCGTCGGGGACACCTCCCCCTTCCCTTGACGACCTCCCAGACGATGATGACAATGACACAACAAACGATGAGAAAGACGATCACGACCGCGACGTGAGAAACCGCCCTTCCTCCCCCTACCCGTGGCTGGTTCTTCTGACCAGCATGGGTCCCTCCTCCCCATATCCCCTATAGGCTAGAGTGGCGTATTATGACCTAACGGTTGACGCGTCCTTAATCCAAATAAAACAAAAAATCAAGGGTTCGATTCCCGCTAAACTTAGAGGTTTTTTACTTCTGATTTGGACTTAATTCCGTCAGTACTTGTCTTAGGATTTTGTAAACGGTGACTTCGGAGCCGTCCTAGCAACGAGGCACATAATAAATTTAAAGTTGTTCTGAATTGGCCTTGTTGATTCTGGCGTTGATCCAAGGGTGTTCGCACTGTCCATACCACTGATTGCTATATTTCCTTTTACACAATATCGATCTTTGGTTGGTTATTGTTCAATCGTCGATTGCGTCGGGGTCTGCAGGGTTGGCTTAGTCGTTTCAGCTAGTACGAAGGGTAGTATTTTACTCCCCAAAAATAGAGTCGAGCTCTGGCAATCGTCGTCGGGGACCTTGCCCCCTTCCCTTGTCGACCCATCGACGACGATGACAAAGACACAACGAACGATGACAAATAAGACGATGACGACCGCGACGTAAGAAACCCCCCTTCCTCCCCTTACCCGTGGCTGGTTCTGACCAGCATGGGCCCCTCCTCCCCCCCCCCTTAGGCTAGAATGGTGCATTATGACCTAACGGTTGACGCGTCCTTAATCCAAATAAACAAAAAAAAAATCGACGACGATGACGAAAATGACACCACGAATGATGACGAAGACAATCACGACCGCGACGTGAGAACCCCCTTTCCTTCCCTTACCCGTGGCTGGTTCTGATTAGCATGGGCTCCTCAGTCCTCCCCCCCCCCCCCCCCCCTAGGTAAGAGTGGTGCATTATGACCTAACGGTTGACGCGTCCTTAATCCAAATAAACAAAACAAAATTGGTTTACTGTCCCCCACTGAAAATCAGTTGTGTGAGTGAGTGGGTAGACTCTAAATACGGATTTAATTAATTATTTATTTATGGCTTTTCAAAATGTTGAAAATATCATAATTCTAAACGAATAATTCAAAATATTACAAGCAAACTTGAATTAAAAACTAACATCAGCATTGTTCAATCAAATAAATAATTTTCTTTTGCTATAACTTATTACTAATCACCATCTATATAAATTTTCTTTCATCAACTTAGAAAACAATATAATCATCAAACTCACCATAAACTCATATTATTAACTTTCAATGTCACAGGTGGTGTAATATGACCTAACCGGTTGAAACGCCCTAGTTTATCACGTCGTCGTAGTAAAGATACGGTCAACGCGGCGCCCGGACAACTGGGCCTAGACCCTAGGGCCTGGATGACCCCCTAACGAGGCGCTCTCTCAGGTAGACAATTATGTCAGTGTTCCCCAGAGAGCCTGACATTTGACATACCTCACTCACTCACCGCTCACGGAAACTATCAAATATCCTGGTTTGGGTTTCTCCATAACAATCGCATAGGCGCAAGTTGTCATCTACCGGCAACTTCCTATTAACTTCCTAGTACGTTGCGTGTAATTATATTATTATGACTATTACCTATTTAATTTTTTTATCCTCAATAACTAACATAAAACAATTTCAAACTAATCAACTAATTCGATGTATTTACTTAAATATATGACCAAAAGGGAGCGCCATAGTTTCTCATGTCGTAGTAGGCCCTTACAGGTACAAAAACAAAAAAAAGTGTTTTAGACGTCTGGGTCCGGGGTAAAATTGGCCCAGAGCATGGCTCTGCAAATCGTAAAAGACGATTCAAGAGAAAAAGTCCACCTCGCAAACATCAGCTAGAAAGAGCGGATCTTACTCCCCGAAACTAGAGGCGAGCTCTGACAATCGTCGTCGGGGACCTAGCCCCCTTCCCTTGACGACCTCCCGGCGACGATGACAATGACACAACGAACTATGACAAAGACGATGACGACCGCGACGTGAGACACATATCATTCCACCCCCAACCCGTGGCTAGTTCTGACCAGCATGGGCCCCTCCCCCCCCCTTTGGCTAGAGTGGTGCATTATGACCTTAACGGTTGACGCGTCCTTTTTCCAAATAAACCAAAAAACCCTCTTCAGGTGAAATAGGTATGTGCGGATAGGAAATTGTGAAGGGATGTCCGAGGACTATTTAAGAGGACTCAATCCCTTGAGGAAAACCTCGGAAAAAACCTTCACGGGATTCGAACCCGGGACCTCCCGAATCAGAGTCGAGCGCTTAGCGCCCGAGCCAACACTGTCGGTGCACGCAATTTGATCTCTCCCAATCATATGAAGAACTTCTATTATATGATAACGGCGACAAACTTTCTAAATTTCTCATCCATAGTAATCTATTTAACAAAATTTAATTCACATCATACACATTTCTTTCTTTTCTTTCTTTTCATTCACATACATAACTTTTATTTTGCTATTACTGTCATCATCATCATTTTATTTTGTTATTTATACACTTAGAAAACAATCTAATCATCAAACATACCTGCATTAACTCTTTTCATTTACTTTCATTCACTGACGCCGCAATATGACCTAACAGGTTGAAGCGCCCTAGTTTCTCACGTCGTCGTCTTAGGCCAAATTTTTTTTTGTAAATCGTAAAAGGCGATTCAAAAGAAAAAGACCACCTCAAACATCAGCTAGTAAGAGCGGAGTATCTTACTCCCCGAAACTAGAGGCGAGCTCTGGCAATCATCGTCGGGGACCTTGACCCCTTCCCTTGACGACCCCCCGGCGACGATGACAATGACACAACAAACGATGACAAAGACGATGACGACCGCGACGTGAGAAACCCCCCTTCCTCCCCCTAGGCCCCCACCCCCCTAGGCTAGAGTAGTGCATTATGACCGATTGACGCGTCCTTAATCCAAATAAACAAAACCAAATATGATGTCTTGGGCACGCAATTTGATCTCTCCCAATCATATGAAGAACTTCTTATCATATGATAACGGCGGCAAACTTTCAAAATTTCTCATCCAACGTAATCTATTTAACAAAATTTAATCCCCCGTCTGGGCCCGGGGTAGAATTGGCCCAGAGCATGGCTCTGCTAATCGTAAAAGGCGATTCAAGAGAAAAAGTCCACCTCGCAAACATCAGCTAGAAAGAGCGGAGTATCTTACTCCCCGAAACTTGAGGCGAGCTCTGGCAATCGTCGTCGGGGACCTTGTCCCCTTCCCTTGACGACCCCCCGGCGACGATGACAATGACACAACGAACGATGACAAAGACGATGACGACCGCGACGTGAGAAACCCCCCTTCCTCCCCTTACCCGTGGCTGGTTCTGACCAGCATGGGCCCCTCCTCCCTCCACCCCCCTTAGGCTAGAGTGGCGCATTATGACCTAACGGTTGACGCGTTCTTAATCCAAATAAACCAAAAACAAAATTTAATCACCCCATACATATTTATTTAATTAATTTATTTTGCATTCACATCAATAACTTTTGTTTTCCTATTACTATCATCATCATCATCATTTTATTTTCTTATATATACACTTTGAAAACAATCTAATCACCAAACACACCATCATCGCATCTAATCAATTTACATTATCACAGGCGGGCAATATGATCTAACCGGTTGAAGCGCCCTAGTGTCTCACGTCGTCGTGTTACGGTGAAATTGTAGCAAGTTTATGACCATAGTGAGACTTTCCTCAGCCCCCCGTCTGGGCCTGGGGTAGAATTGGCCCAGAGCATGGCTCTGCTAATCGAAAAAGGTGATTCAGAGAAAAAGTCCACCTCGCAAACATCAGCTAGTATGAAGGGTAGTATTTTACTTCCCGAAAATAGAGGCGAGCTCTGGCAATCATCGTCGGGGACCTTTCCACCTTCCACTGACGACCCCTCGACGACGATGACGACAATGACGACCACGACGTGAAAACCCCCCTTTCCCCCGCTTACCCGTGGCTGGTTCTGACCAGCATGGACCCCTCCTCCCCCCACCCCTCCCTAGGTTAGAGTGGTGCATTATGACCTAACGGTTGACGCGTTCTTAATCTAAATAATTTTTTTTTAAACTACCCTAGGTTAGAGAGGCGCATGATAACCTAACGTTTGATATGTCCTTAAACCAAATAAACAAAAAACACCAAACGCACCATTAACGCATAATCAAATTACAATATCACAGGCGGCGCAATATGACCTAACCGGTTGAAGCGCCCTAGTTTCTCACGTAATCTTTTCTCTGTACTCTCCACGGTGTGTTATGACCATCGTGAGATTTTCCTTCAAATATCCCCTATAGACCAGTGGCGCATGATAACCTAACGTGAGACGTGTTCTTTATCCAAACAAACTAAAACAACAAACAAAATCAACCGAGACAAACCCCTGGTCTAAAAGTTAATCACCCTACCTCACTCCACAGTCCACTCCCCTCAAACCGCCTATTGTTTGTGTACACAAAGGTTAAGTCAACAACACTTAAAAATCGATTTCACGCCCGGGGTAGAATTTCGTCCTCCTACCCGTGGCTGGTTCTGACCAACGTGGGACTTTCCTCCCCACATCCCTTATGTAGGCTAGAGTGGGGCATTATGACTTAACATTGTAAATCCCTTTGACGACCTCCCATACGATGACGACCATGACAACACGACGTGAGCCTAAACATGTGGTATGGGCATGGGATTTTTCTTACCACATTATAACGGAGACAAACTTTCTAAATTTCTCATCCAAAGTAATCTATTTCAAAACTTAATTTACATCACACACATTTCTTTAATTTCTTTATTTTTATTCACATAAATCACTTTTGTTTTGCTATTACTATCATCATCATCATCATCATCATCATCATTTATTAGTATCTATCACATTACATTGCGTCAACCAACAATTTATCAATAACAGTTGAAGTTGTTGACTAAATATACAAAGTTATTACAATACATTATACATTGTTTTAAAGCATAAAACACCATACATATTGCACCGCACCACCAGCATACACATAAAACGGTAAAATTGGACAATTGTTGTTAACATATTAAAATTAATAACAATAATCTATATCAGGTACACACAATAATACTAAAAAGTACATGCATACAATGTATACTCCTTTGCACCGCTCAAATTGTAACAATAATATATATACATACAAAACAAAATAGGTCTAAGATGAACCGTAATGTCAATCCTATTTTTACACCATAAATCACGCAATCTCTGCGTTTGTTAAAACGAATTAAAATATGTATACAATTAGTATTTTTTTTCTTTTACGTCATCAGTTGTATTGTCGATGCCCAGTTACATGTTCAATAAAAATGTCTCTGCTCCACCGGATAGTGTCACTGACCATCAACTTTCTCATTAGGGTAGAGTACCTTTTTCCAATTCCAAGCATCTTCACAACCCGATCATTCCTAGTATCCCACGATCCCAGACTACCCACAACCACTGCTTCAACCACAGTTTCAAACCCCTGGCTTCTAAGCACTTCGGCATGTGGCGTATACTTCCTGATCTTGTAATCTCGAGCAGCTAACAAGGCGTCGTTGTGGTTCTCGGCGGGTACAGTAACGTCCACTATACAAGCTTTCTTTGTTATGATGTTCGTAATAACTAGATCAGGTCTTTCCCTCAGATCGCAATTTGGAATCTTCTGATTAACTCGGATTGTGTTTGCCTGATTCCTCGGAATAGCCTTAACTAATCTGTTCAACACAGCATTATGCCTCTCTGTCCATGCAGCAGTATGATATCGACACGAGTTCAAAACATGTGGTAAAGTTTCGTGCCCATAGTCACACCGGCGACAGTTAGTAGGAGCATTTCCGTACCTCCGAGTACCATTTAGCCCCACTGTATCTAATCGCGCCTTTGTAACAAACCGCCAGTCACAGAACCGTGTAAATCGCCCAGTTGACATGAAATGGTTACTAGCCTGAGATTTACTAGAATGTCTATACACCTTTCCCTGGTCTGGCTTTCGAAGAAGTCTTTCTTTATAGTTGTGACGGATCATCATCAACATCATCATCATCATCATCATCAACATTTTATTTTGTAATATAGGGCCTCCGCCTATACACTTAGAAAACAATCTAATCATCAAACACACCATTAACTCATCAAATCAACTTTCAATATCACAGGCAGCGCAATATGACCTAACCGCGGTTGAAGCGCCCCAGTTTCTCACGTCGTCGATTTTTAGAGGTGGGTGGTCCATTATGACCTAACAGTTGACGCGCCCTTAAACCTAATAAACATCAAACATTAAACATCCTCCAAATATCCCCTATAGACTAGAATGGCGCATGATAACCTAACGTTAGACGTGCGGTTTATCCAAATAAACTAAAACAACAAACAAAATCAATCCAGTCAAACCCCTGATCTCAAAGTTAATGACCCTACTTCACTCCACTCCCCTCAAACCGCCTATTGTTTGTGTACACAAAGGTTAAGTCAACAACACTTAAAAATCGATTTCATTTGAGCGTTCTTCTGAAAGTCACTAAACGACTTTAATCCAAGTTAATTTAAATCATTCCCCGTCTCGGCCCGGGGGTAGAATTTCGTCCCCCTACCCGTGGCTGGTTCTGACCAGCATGGGACTTTCCTCCCCACATCCCTTATGTAGGCTAGAGTAGGGCATTATGACCTAACGGTTGACGCGTCCTTAATCCAAATAAACCAAAAAAGTTGTGTGTGAGCACTGAATCCAAATAATGTATTTTTTTGGGGGGGCTTAGAGCAAGACTCTGCAAATCGTAAAAGGCGAGGAAAAAGATCAAGTTCATCCTCATGCAAACATTAGCTATACCAAGTGGGAGAGTAATCTTTGATATTACTCCCCGAAACTAGAGGCAAAGTCGTCGTCGGGGACTTTCCCCATCCCTTTGACGACCTCCCAGACGATGACGACCATGACAACACGACGTGAGAACCCCCCTTTCTCCCCTTAAACACGTGGTATGGGCATGGGATTTTTCTTACCACATCATAACGGCGACAAACTTTCTAAATATCTCATCCAAAGTAATCTATTTTGCAAAATTTAATTCACATCATACACATTTCTTTAATTTCTTTATTTTTATTCACATATAAATAACTTTTGTTTTGCTATTACTATCATCATTATCATCATCATTTTATTTTGTTATGTAACACTGAAAACAATCTAATCATAAAACACACCATTAACTCATTCGAATCAACTTTCAATATCACAGGCAGCGCACTATGACCAAACCTGTTGAAGCGCCCACGTTTCTCACGCCGTAATTTTTTGTCCCAATGCCGGTGCATTATGACCTAACGGTTGATGCGCCCTTAATCCAATGAAATTAACCTATACTTTTAATTCATCCATTTTGTTCAATGTTACTTGCTAATCAATACCATGAACAGTTGAATCTTTTGAATTAGGTAACTCCCGAGTGGAGTAGTTTTTTTTTTTTTTTACAACAACTTTTGTATTTACAATGTATACATATCAAAGTTCACATATCAAATTCACAGAAATTAAAATTAGGTTTTAGGGAAAAGAAGAAAACACATTGAAATAAGAACTTTAAATAAACAAAACCAACAATAATTTGAGGTATATCCTATCACACGTTACCTTAGTGTGAGCATATAAAAATAACAATTAATAGCCAAAAAGGTGCTTGTCAAAATGTTCCAAAATATTTCCTTTTTTTTATTAAATTAAACCGCATTTTACTTACATCATTTTTAAACACCTCAACATTCTGATTTATATCTGGCTTTTTCATATTTGATTCACTGACTTTAAAACTATTTAAATTAAAGAAAATTATACTAGCTATGAAGCATAAAATTGCGTTGTGCCTCTTTTTGTCGAGTAGTGAATAATAGAAGATGGATTAGTGTAATGACAGACTGTGAAGAACGGTGAGGGCCCATCCTGTTGTGACGTCGTAGCATCTATTACCCTTCATGCAATATGAACGAGGGTTAAATGTGGAGCCGTGTTCGATTTACTGCCCCTGTTCACGTTGAGGTTGTGGATGGCGGAAAATAGAAGAACATGGGATGTTTATGGTTCAATCAAGCATTCATTTTATGACTAAGGAAAACCATTGAATATGTTTGCTGGTGCCGGTAATCAAACCATGTGATGAATCTACACTGGGCAACGCATCCCCTAAATAAATAAATAAAATCGTGTACATTAGTTAGAGTATCCATAGCACATTACTGAGTTTCAGTAAGGGACATTCTAAAGCTGACCAAGCCAACCTTGTAGGCGCACGTACCATCGACGAGTGAACAATGATCAAATAGGGACCGATTCTACCCGCGGACAGCACCATCTATAATTTTATTTTATTTTATAAACTTAAGAGAACTACAGGATAAACATCAATTACAACAAAAAAGGACAATTTATTAACGTAGGACTACGATATCACATACGGCGAAATATGACCCAGTCGGTTGAAGCGCCCTATTTTCTCACGTTGTCTTTGTATTGAATTTGTTTAACATGAAACTAGGAAAACGCTCAGTTGGACGCGTTGTTGAGCGAGCACCGGTACGTGCAACGTGACCCGAGTACGACATTCCCATAAGTCCCACCACACAGTGTAGGCCTAACTGGATATTGACATTGTACACTATACAATTCCAACCCCCGTCTGGGACCGGGGTAGAATTGGCCCAGAGCATGGCTCTGCTAATCGTAAAAGGCGATTCAAGAGAAAAAGTCCACCTCGCAAACATCAGCTAGTATGAAGGGTAGTATTTTACTCCCCGAAAATAGAGGCGAGCTCTGGCAATCATCGTCGGGGACCTTGCCCCCTTCCCTTGACGACCCCCCGGTGACGATGACAGAGACAATGACACCACGAACGATGACAAAGACAATGACGACCGCGACGTGAGAAACCCCCCTTCCTCCCCTTTCCCGTGGCTGGTTCTGACCAGCATGGGCCCCTCCCCCCCCCCCCTCCTTAGGCTAGAGTGGTGCATTATGACCTAACGGTTGACGCGTCCTTAATCCAATTAAACCAAAAATACAATTACAACATCTTTGCATTGTACTAATTCACGTCATGCCTTCTAAAGTGTATCTTTGTATCTTCACTGCCTCCTTCATTTTTTAACATCATTTTTCGAACTATGATTACCAATAAGTCTTTAAGTTTTTGACCGATTTAGCTGAAAATTTGGAAAATAGGAGAGAGTGTTGAACTTATTGACCCTGCAAAATTTCATAACGATCGAAACATTTTTATTTTTTTATTTTATTTTTTATTTTTTATAACCAACGATCGGATTTTGTTCAAAAACTATACAGCAACCCGCCTAGGTGGTATGTACATGTGTGCAAAATTTCAGGTCGATCAGAACCCCGTCTGGGCCCGGGGTAGAATTGGCCCAGAGCATGGCTCTGCTTATCGTAAAAGGCGATTCAGAGAAAAAGTCCACCTCGTCGCAAACATCAGCTAGAAAGAGCGGAGTATCTTACACCCAAAACCCAGAGGCGAGCTCTGGCAATCGTCGCCGGGGACCTTGTCCCCTTCCCTTGACGACCCCCCGGCGACGATGACAATGACACACAACGAACGATGACAAAGACGATGACGACCGCGGAGTGAGAAACCCCCCTTCCTCCCCCTCCCCGTGGCTGGTTCTGACCAGCATGGGCCCCTCCCCCCCCCCCCCCCTTTAGGCTAGAGTGGTGCATTATGACCTAACGGTTGACGCGTCCTTAATCCAAATAAACCAAATCAGGTCGATCAGAGAAACGGTGCGACCTGTATCGAAGCAGTAACAGAAAAAAAAAAAAAAAACAGACATTCGAGCCATAAGAGTCAAGTGGAGACGCTCGCTTCGCTCGCTCAATAATGGATAGGGGGCCGCCGTCTGGGCCAGGAGGAGAATTTGGCCCAGAGAATGGCACTGCTAATCGAAAAAGGCGAGGAAAGAGAAAAATTCCACCTCCCAAACATAAACTAGTATATGGGAGTATTTAACTCCCCGATACTACAGGCGAGGTCTGGCAAGTGGCAATCGTCATCGGGGATCCCTCTCCCACCCCTCCGTCTGGGCCCGGGGTAGAATTGGCCCAGAGCATGGCTCTGCTAATCCGTAAAAGGCGATTCAAGAGAAAAAGTCCACCTCGCAAACATTCAGCTAGAAAGAGCGTAATATCTTACTCCCCGAAACTAGAGGCGAGCTCTGGCAATCGTCGTCGGGGACCTTACCCCTTCCCTTGACGACCCCCCGGCGACGATGACAATGACACAACGAACGATGACAAAGACGATGACGACCGCGACGTGAGAAACCCCCCTTCATCCCCTTACCCGTGGCTGGTTCTGACCAGCATGGGCCCCCCCTCCCCCCCCCCTAGGTTAGAGTGGTGCATTATGACCTAACGGTTGACGCGTCCTTAATCCAAATAAACCAAAAACCAAAGACGACCTCCCCACGAGGATGACGACAATGACATTAACACCACGAACGACGATATAGACAATGACGACCGCGACGTGAGAAACCCCTCCTTCCTCCCCTTACCCATGACATGGTTCTGACCACCATGGCACCTCCCCCCCACGCCCTAGGTTAGAGTGGTGCATTGACCTTACGGTTGACGCGTCCTTAATCCAAATAAAAATTTAAAAAAAAGAAACTAGAGGCGAGCTCTGGCCTGGCAGTCGCGTCGGGGACTTCTCCCTCTTCCCTTGACGAGATTCCCGACGACGACGATGACGACCATGACAACACGAACGATGACAAAGACGCAGACGACCTCGATGTGAGCTGCATGGGCCTCTCCTCCCCATAGGATACAGTGGTGCATTATATGACCTAACGGTTGACGCGTCCTTAATCCAAATAAACCCAAAACATGTTTACAAAAAGGAATAAATTCATAAAATATATTACAACAGTATGAAATTAATGATTAGGGCCTAACTTGTGAACATTGTTGTACAGATGATGTTGCAAAATGATGATGGAATGCTTTAAAACAGTGGGAACAATTTTGTCAAGAGAAGGGGGATGAAATAGCACTTCAGAAAAAGGTTGAAAAAAGAAGTTACGGCTGCACGTGCACACTCATCCACCAACGCGATTGTAAAAACCGTTCACGATGCGAGCCTGGTAACAGAGTCGATAAAGAAGTTCCCTCGTTGAAACTTCTTTATCGACTCAGCTAGTACCAAACACCGTAGAAGAAAAAATAATGTTAGACACGGAGGATCGTTTATCTAAACTCTTTGCTCCTACGCCAAGACCAGGGCCACATGGAGCCAGATTACGGGGAAAATAAAAATTAATAAGAGAAGAAATATACTATTAATAAACATCCAGACTTTTAGAATAAGTTGGCCAATAACAATTATTGTAAAATATAAAAAGTTGTAAACAATTATAATTTATAAAAAATAAAAATAAAACTATTGCACACTATTTTCTTAGGCGCTGCACCATAAATGCGTTATTCCGATTCGGCGCAGCCGCGTAGGAAGAAAATGTTTTATATTTAGAGGGCTGTGGATAAGGCATTGTTCACAACAGACGCCAGTTTTTGTCTGTCTCGATTGTATTCTGATCTGATTGTATTTCACACCCTACAAAGTCGTGTTTGATTTCACTGGACCAAAGTACATTTCATTTTGTAATTCGGAAAGAATATTAATCACAGTTTACGAAGAAGTTCACTCGGGTTTGGGGTCTGTTTGTATTGAGAGCTGTTCTTTCAGATATGTAGGAATCTTGGATTTGGTCATCGATTTATTGTCTGGGCTTGTTGGTTGGTTTTTCATCCACCGACAATATTCAGCAAGCCAGACTTGGATACTTTGAAAGTGTTTTACTTTTCTCTTCTAATTCATGGATGTTAACCCCGTCTGGGCCCGGGGTGGAATTGAAGGTTGCACAAGGGTGACTGTGACATCATCTGAAACCCTCGTACTCAGGAGATCACCGGCTCGATCCCAGACAAAGACATCGTGATTGAAAGATTGTCCTATGATCTCCCTCAGTCTAAGGTTAAATGCTTATGGTGGTGTGTCCATACAACTGCATGATGGAGTGTCATTAGAATAGCCCTTTGGATATCCCAAGAGGAAAAGTCCACCTAGCAAACATCAGCTAGAAAGAGGAGAGTATATTACTCCCAGAAACTATAGGCGAGCTCTTACAATCGACGTCGGGGACGCCTCCCCTTCCCTTGACGACCTCCCCGACGACGACGACAATGACATAACGATCGATGACAAAGACGATGACGACCGCGACGTGAGAAACCCCCCTTCCTCCCCTTACCCGTGGCTGGTTCTGACCAGCATGGGCTCCTCCTCCCCATATCCCCTAGACTCGAGTGGTGCATTATGACCTAGCGGTTGACGCGCCCTTAATCCAAATAAAAAATCAAGGATGTCAATGCTTAAAAACCTATTTTGGTTTTATTCGTGTAGCTCACTCTAGTAGTCGTAGTCTTGTAGTGTAGTAGTCTGGGCCTGGGGTAGAATTGGCCCAGAGCATGGCTCTGCTAATCGTAAAAGTATTCAAGAGAAAAAGTCCAAACTAGAGGCGAGCTCTGGCAATCGTCGTCGGGGACCTTGCCCCCTTCTCTTACCTTGTCCCCTTCCTTTAACGACCCCCCCGGCGACGATGATAATGACACAACGAACGATGACACAGACGATGACGACCGCGACGTGAGAAACCCCCCTTTCCTCCCCTTACCCGTGGCTGGTTCTGACCAGCATGGCCCCTCCCCCCCCCTAAGTTAGAGTGGTGCCCTAACGGTTGAAGCGAAGCTGGTGAGCATTATGACCTAACGGTTGACGCGTCCCCAAATAACCAAAAAAAAACAACAAAACCAAATAAAAAAATCAAGGATGTCAATGCTTAAAAACCTATTTTAGTTTTATTCGTGTAGCTCACTCTAGTAGTCTAGTAGTCTAGAAGTCTGGGCCCGGGGTAGAATTGGCCCAGAGCATGGCTCAGCTAATCGTAAAAGGCGATTTGCGAGAAAAAGTCCACCTCGCAAACATTAGCTAGTAATAGGGGAGTATATTACTCCCCGAAACTAGAGGCGAGCTCTGGCAATCGTCGTCGGGGACACCTCCCCCTTGACGACCCCTCGACGACGATGACGACAATGACACCCCAAACATGCAAATGACAATGACGACCGCGACGTAGAATTGGCCCAGAGCATGGCTCAGCTAATCGTAAAAGGCGATTTGCGAGAAAAAGTCCACCTCGCAAACATTAGCTAGTAATAGGGGAGTATATTACTCCCCGAAACTAGAGGCGAGCTCTGGCAATCGTCGTCGGGGACACCTCCCCCTTGACGACCCCTCGACGACGATGACGACAATGACACCACAAACGATGACATAATGACAATGACGACCGCGACGTAGAATTGGCCCAGAGCATGGCTCTGCTAATCGTTAAAGGCGATTCAAGAGAAAAGTCCACCTCGCAAACATCAGCTAGTAAGCAAGGAATTACTCCCCGAACCTAGAGGCGAGCTCTGGCAATCGTCGTCGGGGACCCTTGCCCCTTCCCTTGACGACCCCCCGGCGACGATGACAATGACAAAACGAATGATGACAAAGACGATGACGACCGCGACGTGAGAACCCCCCCCCCCCTCCTCCCCTTACCCGTGGCTGGTTCTTACCAGCATGGGCCCCTCCTCCCAACATCCCCTAGGTTAGAGTGATGCATTATGATCGAAAACGGTTGACGCGTCCTTCATCCAAATAAACAAAAATTAAAGTCACAGCTGTTGTAAACGTAGTCGTAAAGTCGTATTTCGGCGCAATACGACTTTACCGGTTGAAGCGCCCTAGTTTCTCACGTCGTTGTCGTCGTCGTAGTCGCAAACGCAGTCGTAAAAACAAGTCAGTCGCAGACGCTGTCGTGTTGTTGTTGTGACAATCAAACCTATATCTCACTCTAATTGTCATGTCAGGGCAAGGACCCCCGACCTACGCCCCCCCCTACTCCTCTCATTGCCCGCTACCTCCCCCGCCCCCACCTCCAGACGATGACGCACGAGATTTAAGTGCTCATCAACTATTCAAACAACAACAGAGACGTATCAACAAAACTCGCGGGCTCGAGTCTAGATTTGACCCCACCTGATGGAGAAGAATCCTCGATGTTTCCTCAGCCAGAGGATCGGAGCATGGCGCTGCTAATCGTAAAAGGCGAGGAAAGAGATAAAATCCATTTCGCAAACATCAGGTTGTAATCAGTGGAGTATGAGGCACTCCGAAACTAGAGGCGAGCTCTGGCGGTCGTCTTCGGGGACCTCTCCTACTTCCCCTGACGACCTCTCCGACGACGACAATAACAATTCACGAATGATAAAGACGTTACCTATCCCTACCCGTGGCTGGTTCTGACCAGCATGGGCCTTTCCTCTCAACCTCCCATAAGCTAGAGTGGCGCATTATGACCTAACGGTTGACACACCCTTTAACTTAATAAATTTATCCAATCTCCACAAATCACTATTCAAAAAACAGATACACAAAATTGTAAAAAGGTGAGTTTTGTATTCCGTCACCACACCCTGGCCTTGATCGCAGAGAGAGAGAGAGAGATGACTGCGCGTGAGGGGAAGTGAGAAGGGCGTGGAAGGGGGAAGGGGGAGTGAGTCAGGACCCGTGGTTTCCCACAGTCGGTGACGTCACGAACGAAACCCAACACCCAGCAACCGCCTCAACATTCGGTAGCGGGGGCCAGTCAGTCTGTCAGTCTACCGGAGAAACTCTAGTCGAGCGGATCATTTTCTAACATCCTCTCCAACTCCAAGATGCTGAGGTGGTTTGGCGTTGTCGCCGTGTGCTTGTAAGTACCACTCAATGTTTATTCATTGTGCTTTATCTATTTAAAAAAAAAAATGCGATTTTGCTTTTCGGGACGATGAGTGGTGATAGATGTAGGGCAATCACAAAAAACAAAACAACGCCTATCGAAGGATTCGAGCCCGCGTCCTCGTAGTGTGATATACGGTTTGACTTAGAGTAGTGCACTAATCTCATGAGCCGCGGACTTTATTACCTATATCTTCTGTATCTGATCCAATGAAGATTTGATTTGATTGATGTTTCAAGTTGATTTGATGATGGATTTGATGATTTAGATGGAAAATGAGAAATTAAGATAAAATAGTGTGATATTTAGGTCTTGATACTTTTGATACAACTATAAAATGAAAATTTTACAATGTAAACCACACGTTTGCAAGGATAATAACAATTTTAAAAAAATCACTACAATGACGTCCTCGCGCACCCAATTTGATCTCTCCCAATCATATGAAGATCTTTATCATATGATAACGAATAAAATAAAAAAACGATAAATTCAAGAGAAAAAGTCCACCTCGCAAACATCAGCTAGTAAGCGGGGAATATATTACTCTCCCTCCGAACCTAGAGGCGAGCTCTGGCAATCGTCGTCGGGGACCTTGCCCCCTTCCCTTGACGACCCCCGGCGACGATGACAATGACACAACGAACGATGACAAAGACGATGACGACCGCGACGTGAGAAACCCCCCTTCCTCCCATTACCCGTGGCTGGTTCTGACCAGCATGGGTCCCTCCTCTCCCCCCCCCCCCCCCCCTTAGGCCAGAGGGGGGCATTATGACCCAACGGTTGACGGGTCCTTAATCCAAAAAAAAATAAACCCCCAAAAAAATTATCAAACAAACCATTAACTCATCTCACCAACTTTCAATAGCATAGGCGGTGTAATATGACCTAACCGGTTGAAGCGCCCTAGTTTCTCACGTTGTCGTCATGATCGATTTATGTCATAACCGGCGTATATATACATGTATATCGTGATTGATTGAATACAAAAATAAAAACATTCTCAACCTTCCTTCCTGGTTGGGCCAAACGTTTTTCATCTCGCATCTCTAGAGCTTTTTTGTTCAATTGTGTTTAAAATAAGTTGCGAGTTAGTGGGCAGGGTCGATGGTCAATTGCTGCGCTTATAGTCGATACAAATTCGATTTCGATTACCGTGGGGGGGTTGGGGGGAAGGTGGATATTTCATGATCAGTACTGCCCATTTAGTTTAGCAATATAATTTAATTTATTGTATTTTACCTGCCCATAGGGCAGGAAGGCTAATGCAGGCAAGTGTGCCCTCTGTAGCCTGACACAGTGATAACAGAGTTACAAATTAAACATTACATGAAAACAACAAGAGAACATGACATTTATAAAGTTAGACAAATTGAAAGGCAAAAGGCGGCAATAGGGATCCAAGCGCCAATTAGCAAACTGAGATATGATAAGTTTAGCATACACATACATTATCAAATCTGGATTGGATTATTATAGTGGGGGCCGGGGTGTAATTTGGCCTAAAACATAGTTCTGTTATTTGTGAAAGGCAAGGAAAGAGAAAAAGTCCATCTCGCAAACTAGCTATAGCAAGTAATGGAGTATTTTTCTCCCTGCAACTAGAGGCGAGCTCTGGGAATCTTCGTCGGGGACGCCACCCGTTCCCCTCCCCTCGACGACGATGACGACGACGACAATGACAATGACACCACGAACGATGACAGACTAATGACGACCATTTACTTGATAACACCTCCATTGGGTTTTCCGCCTCATACCCCTAGGCTATAGAGTAGCGCATTATGACCTAACGGTTGCGAGTGCTCTTTGAAAAACCGTTGTAAACTTTAAACTTATACAAATTTAATTCCAAGCATGAACATGTTATTTTTCAATCCAATAACTAATTTTACTATTGTCGTCACTATCATGTGTATTATTTTATTTTATTAACTTGGTAAAAAAAAATGTTTATGTGTATCAAAGTCGGCGTCATATGACCTACCATGCAGGTTGACGCACTTCAGATTCTACAGTTGTCGTTTTACACTATTAGATTTATATATATGTATTAAAATAATTGCGCAAACAAATGCAAAGGTGCAAACCGCCAGATATACCTACTTTGTATGTCTATGGGAAGAAGTCGATTCAGGGCAGCACCCCAGACGGTGGAAACTAAAAATTTGTATGTCCAGCTTTACGGAAATGAGACTTTGAGATATTATTTTGCATAACATCTATCACACCAAATGTTACCCTAACTGTGCACGGTGAAAATATTCGCCTCTGCTAATCGTAAAAGGCAAGGAAAGATACCAAGACCATCTCGAAAACATCAGCTATACTAAGTAGGGGAGTAACTGTATTAACTCCACTAAAGGCCCCGTCTGGGTCAGTGGTAGAATTTGTGCCAGAGCAAAAGGTGAGAAAAGAGAAAATTCAGCTATAGCAATTAGGGGAGTACTCCCTAAAACTAGATGCGAACTCTGGCAGTAATCGTAGAGGACCTTTTCCCTCCCCTTGACGACCTTCCCGACGATAATGACAATGACACCACGACGTGAGAACCCTCCTGACGCGTGGCTGGTTCTGACCATCAGGGGGGTTTCCTCCCCCCCCCACCCCCTAGGTGAGTGTGGTGCATTATGACCTAACGGTTGACGCGTCCTTAATCCAAATAAACACATTTTCACTCCGATAGGCTAGCTAGAGTATCGAATTATGACCGAACGGTTTACTCGCCAAAATCCAAATTAACTTTAAAAAAAATATTATAAAAATACACAGATGTGTATCCTACAATTGGTCGTATAGAAACATTCCCCCAGCGGGAAACACCATGTAGTTACGTCCATCCGTGTGGTAGTATATCTACTAAGTAGTGTTAACTATGCACGGATCAATGTAAAACATACTCTGCAAGAGACAAGCCAGGTTTTCACTACAGTGCAGGACGTGAAGGGCACGAGAGTGTGTGGTATTCATTCAAGGTTGCTCTATGCCATCATCGCCAAGAGAGGACAGCCGTTGAGTACACGGAGACCTCACCTTAGGATTGTCTTTGCTAACACGCGCCTCACTTCGCATTGTTCATGCGTCATGTTTTAAACACTTGCGCCATTTTCTAGGTTTTGACATGTTTTGGTTGATTTGACATTGAGGTACTCGAAAAGATAAATAAATACACATACAAATTTGTATTTAGTCTTAAAGTTTACCCTCTAAGCCGCATATGTGATTTTCAGTTGGGACACATTGAAATTCACCTACCCTCGTTGTTAGTCCTGACCAGCATGGGCCCCATCTCCCCCCCCCCCCCCCCCTAGGTTATAGTGGTGCATTATGACCTAACAGTTGACGCGTCCTTAAATCCAAATAAACCAAAAAAAAACTCCCCATATCCCCTATGGCTAAGTGGTGCATTATGACCTAAAGGTTGTCGCGTCCTTAAACCAAATAAACCAAAAAAATCTGAGCAGCATGGGCTCCTCCTCCCGATATCCCTTAGGCTAGAGTGGTACATTATGACCTAACGGTTGACGTTGACGCGTCCTTAACCCAAATAAACCAAAATTTGCGTACCTTACACCACAAGCTATCACAATAATGTAATTTGGGAAGTATACAACTTTCCGAAATTAGAGGCGAACTCTGGCATTGGTGGTCGGGGAACTCGATATGGTCCCGGGGTAGAATTGGGTCCAGAGTATGGCTCTGCTAATCGTACAAGGCGAAAAAGAGATTAAGTCCATTTAGCAAACATCAGCTAGTATGTTAGGGAGTCGTCGGGGACCTTGCCCCCTTCCCTTGACGACCCCTCGACGACGATGACGACGACGATGACACCACGAACGATGACGAAGACAATGACGAACGCGACGTGAGAACCCCCTTTCCTCACCTTACCCGTGTGGCTGATTCTGACCAGCATGCCCCCCCCCCCCCAGGTTAGAGTGGTGCATTCTGACCTAACGGTTGACGCGTCCTTAATCCAAATAAACCAAAAGGGAGTATGTTACTCTCCAAATCTAGAGGCGAGCTCTGGCAATCATTGTCGGGGACATTGCCCCCTTTCCTTGACGATATTTCCGACGACGACGACGACGACGACGACGACGACGACACGACGACCTTGGCTATGAGTGACGCATTATATGACCAACCTGTTTACGAGCCCTTAATCCAAATATACCAGAAAAATCTGGCCAAAAAGTTTGGAAAGATATTGGCTCTGCCTAGCTCTCGCCTTGACTTAGATTAGAATGGCTAACATCATGATTAAGCACGATCTCACACTTCGTCTACCTTGGAACTCATCTAAGAGTTAATTGCGATCTTATCTACCTGGACTCGACGGTCGATCTGTGCAGCGTTTAGAGGGCACTTCTGGCACGCAGGGGTGGTGAGGGTTAGGCGAGTAAGTCCAGGATATGAAGAACTTCTATCATATGATAACGGCGACAAAACTTTCTAAATTTCTCATCCATAGTAATCTATATTTATTTAACAAAATTTAATTCACATCATACACATTTCTTAAATTTATTTATTTTTATTCTCATACATTACTTTTGTTTTGCTTTTGTTATTTATACACTTAGAAAACAATATAATCATCAAACACACCATTAACTCATCTCATCAACTTTCATTATCACATGCGGCGCAATATGATCTAACCGGTTGAAGCGCCCTAGTTTCTCACGTCGTCGTCGTAAGTGTACATAATAATGATGGTTACACACTCCGGGAGGAGGTTGTTTTGCCCTGCATTGGCCGCAAAGTTTGACTCACGGTTCCCCCATCTAGGCCCGGTAGAATTGGCTACGAGCATGGCTCTGCTAATCGTTAGATGCGAGGAAAGAGAATAAGCCTATCTCGCAAATCTCAGCAGAGGCCGGAGGAAGGTGAAAACCAGAGGCGAGCTCTGGCGGTCGACGTCGGAGACCTCTTCCCATTCCCTATCGACGACCTCCCCGACGACGAACACCATGACAACACGAACGATGACAAAGACAATGACCTAGATGAGAGAACTCCCTCTTTCCTCCCTTTACCCGTGGCTGGTTCTGACCAGCATGGGACTTTTCTTCCCACATCCCTTAGGCTATCAGAGTATTTATAATTTTCTTTTCTTTCTTGAACTCGTAGCAAAAAAAAACATTTATAATTTCAAAAAGTCACAAGCGGCGCAATATGACCTACCCGATCGGAGCGCCCTTGTTTCTCACGATGTTTTTATCCATGCACTTTTTTATTTGTTTAAGTCCTGTATATAATTGCGATACATAATGAATCAATATTTGTTTTAAATTGATAAATTGATAAACTATTTGCACCCCCGTCTGGGGCCGGAGTAGAATTTGGCCCCGAGCATGGCTCTGGTAATCGTAAAAGGCGATTCGAGAGAAAAAGTCCACCAGCGCAAACTCACTGAGTAGAAGGTGTATTTTATTATCCCCGATCTAAGGCGACTCAGGCAATCGTGTCGGGACCTTGCCTCCTTCCTTTACGACACTCGAGTTGACCCCGCTATGCACTAGTAGACAAAGACGAGACGCTACTGGAATGAACCCCCTCTTTCCACCCTTTGACCCGCATGTTGTTCCTGACCAACATAGACTCCTTGCCCATTTTCCCTAGCCCTATTAGATGCTGGCGCTTTTGACCAACAAGTTGAACGCATGAAACTATTCTTAGGACAACACCATTTAAATTTTCCTTTCTTTCTGACTCATACAGATAGCAATATAAAACAAAAACTTACCTAATAAATTTAAAAAGTCACAAGCGGCGCAAAATGACCTTTACCCGATCGAAGCGCCCTAGTTTGTGTTATTAGTTGGAATTTCTTCCCACTCCCGTAGATAGATATCTCGCAATTTTAATCATTTAACAACTTAATTAACTTCATACAATTTCTTTGTATTCATTCTTTATATTTGACTACATAACTTTTATTTTGCTATTACTTTTTCAATTCAATTTATTTGTTAATATAACTTAGAACAATTAATCATCAACATCCTGCATATACCTTTAATTTCATTCATCCAGGTGCGATATGACCTAGAACTTTGAGCGCCTAGTTTCTCAC
This sequence comes from Sweltsa coloradensis, assembly GCA_024449915.1. Lineage (NCBI taxonomy): Eukaryota > Metazoa > Arthropoda > Insecta > Plecoptera > Chloroperlidae > Sweltsa > Sweltsa coloradensis. The sequence continues at coordinate 107,493 of JAMZAV010000979.1, forward strand.
GCGTCGTCGTGCTTTGCTGATCCAAGCCCTGTACTTCAATTGCGTAACATAATATGAATTAATATTTGTTTTAAATTCCTTAATTCACAAACACTTTGCACAAACATGACAAGTAAATGAGAATATTGCAAAAAACGTATAGTTGAGTTAAAAAGATTCGAGGTAATTAATCACAAGCCATGTGTCGTGTTTTAAATTACGATGAACTTGGAGTGGATTAGCTAACTTGGCAACACTGTTAATGAGAAGCCTGGGAAGTAAGCCACCACCATCTCATGCTTAAATCTTACAACCGTGGTAACTTTTTACGTAACCAGAAGGAAAAACTACGTACAAGTTTAATGGAGATTTGATTACGTTATTTCATAATTTTTTTCAATTTTTGAAGAATCGCATTTTTGAAGATTGTTTTACTATTTTATTTGTTATTTCTACAAAAATTTTAAAAATAAGAATCGCTTGATCGCCAAATTCAACATAATATATTCTGGAACACTTTTTTAACCTCTTGAACTAAAATCTGGAAACGTTGTTATACTAAGAAGCCTAAAACATTAATCAGAGAACTTGCAAGTACCCTACTTCATATAATTGTCTCCAAACACAAGCTTTGGAAATGACACAAAAAATTCTCTTTGCTTATTAACGATCAGTTTCTAAAACAACTAAAAAACAAGCTAAGAATCAGTGATATTTACTATTATTTATTATACTTTGTTGTCTTTTTTTTTTTACTTTGTTGTCTCAATCATGCTCTAATAAGTTTTTATCATCCTAAAGAGGCCCAAACATAAAAAACTTAGGAAACAGCTACAGACAAGAGTATTCATTCTTACTAGTTAATGGAGCAGAGCAAGAAAAGTGTTTTGACTTTCTGTCAGGATTGTTAGATTGTCGGAATGTGTTGGCTTCCTACAAGATTGTGCGGAGGCATGACGGCCTGCACGATTTACACACAGCGCACCTAGCATGTTGATTGTGTTTATGGCAGACCGCAAACAATCGGATAGGTTATTTCATGGCCTCTCGCCACAAGCGAGAGATTGTTTATTCCGAGCTCTTTCCAGGTGGTGATATATGATAGAAGTTCTTCTTCTCCCAATCATATGAAGAACTTCTATCATATGATAACGGCGACAAACTTTCTAAATTTCTCATCCATGGTAATCTATCTAACAAAATTTAATTCACATCATACACATTTCTTTCTTTTCTTTATTTTTATTCACATACATAACTTTTATTTTGCTATTACTTTCATCATCATCATTTTATTTTGTTATTTATACACTTAGAAAAAAATCTAATCATCAAACATATATGCATTAACTCTTCTCATTTACTTTCATTCACAGGCGGCGCAATATGACCTACCCGGTTGAAGCGCCCTAGTTTCTCACGTCGTCGTGGGTGGTGATGTTTTATGCTAGCAGAATGTACCAAATATGATGCCTTACACGCAATTTGATCTCTCCCAATCATATGAATAACATCTTTTATATGAACAGGCGCCAAAATTCTTAGTATATGGCTCTGCTAATCGTACAAGGCGATTCAAGAGAAAAAATCCACCTCGCAAAACATCAGCTAGTAAGAACGGAGTATCTTACTCCCCAAACTAGAGGCGAGCTCTGGCAATCGTCGTCGGGGACCTTGCCCCCTTCCCTTGACGACCCCCCGGCGACGATGACAATGACACAACGAACGATGACAAAGACGATGACGACCGCGAAGTGAGAAACCCCCCTTCCTCCCCTTACCCGTGGCTGGTTCTGACCAGCATGGGCTCCTCCTCCCCACCCCCCTAAGCTAGAGTGGTGCATTATGACCTAACGGTTGACGCGTTTTAATCTCATTCAAAGTAATTTGTTTAACCAAAAAAAATCACATCAAACACCTTTATTTTTTTCTATTCATATGAAGAACTTCTATCATATAAAAACGGCGACAAACTATCTAAATTTCTCATCCAAAGTAATCTATTTGACAAAATTGAATTCACATCATACACATTTCTTTAATTTATTTCTGCTATTCTTCTATTATACTATCATCATTATTTTATTTTGTTGTATATACACTTGGAAAACAATCTAATCATCAAACACACCATTGACTCATCTTATCAACTTTCAATATCACAGGCGGCGCAATATGACCTAACCAATTGAAGCGCCCTAGTTCCTCACGTCGTCGTGGTTAACAGATTCACTCTCAACGGTAATGTGAATGTGTACAAAGTATCAGAAAATTTAGAAATGGGGCATAAAAAACAAACTCGCGCTTTTAATTTTTGAGCAAATAAAATTAGGTGTACCCCCGTCTGGGCTCGGGGTAGAATTGGCCCAGAGCATGGCTCTGTTAATCGTAAAATGCGATTCAAGAGAAAAAGTCCACCTCGCAAACACCAGCTATAAGAAGAAGGGTAGTATATTACTGCCCGAAACTAGAGGCGAGCTCTGGCAATCGTCGTCGGGGACCTTGCCCCCTTCCCTTGACGACCTCCCCGACGACGATGACAATGACACAACGAATGATGACAAAGACAATGACCGACCGCGACGTGAGAAACCCCCCTTCCTCCCCTTACCCATGGCTGGTTCTGACCAGCATGGGCTCCTCCTCCCCATCCCTTAGGTTAGAGTGGTGCATTATGACCTAACGGTTGACGCGTCCTTAATCCAAATAAACAAACAAAAAATCCTCCTCTCCATATCCCCTAGGAAAGAGTGGTGCATTATGACCTTACGGTTGACGCGTCCTTAATCCAACTAAACAAAAAAAACTAAAAAATTGGGTTCGAATCCCGTGTAGACCGTCAAACCTAACTGAAGGTTTTTTCCGAGGTTTTCCTCGTCCTCTAAAACAGCCCTCGGACATCCCTTCACAATTGTCCTATCCGCAACATACCTAGTTCACCTGAAGAGGGGCATATTGCACCCTCTAACAGGTTTAATTCCCACGATAAAAAATAAATCCTTATACGACACGAAGAAGTCTGCATGGAGGCACTGAAACGTGTTATTTTTACTACTTTAACCAAAATATAGCTATTACTATCACCTCTATCATATTCATTTCTTTTTTAAACATAGAAAACAATATTATCATCAAACACACCATAAACTCATGTAATTAACTTTCAATATCACAGGTGGCGCAATATGACCAAACCAATTGAAGCGCACTAGTTTCTCACGTCGTCGTCTTGTACCATCTACCAATTGAGTAGGCCCTATATAACCATCAAAGCCTGTACTGACCAGCATTGGCCCCTCCTCCCTTCACCCCCTAGGCTAGAGTAGTACGCATTATGAGCAACAAAAAAAACATACAAGTTATCTGAACACCAGTTGAATCTTTGAAAAGTTGGGTGAAGGTGTTTCAACGATATCCACAATTTGATTAAGAAATCTGGTTCTATTATCTCTGTAATTTGGGGTTGTCGATATAAGGCAAGTGGTGATTTTATCCTCTCAAAAAGTATTAAACTTTATTTTAGTTGGTAATAAAACATTCGTGTGATTTGACAATTAAATGGTTTTAAGTGTACCTGTTGAACTCATTTTATCATTCCACCAATCTAGTCCATACAATGTATGATTACGTACTCGAGATCGATAAATTAAAAATTTACGTTGTACAACCGCGTAAGGCCCCCGTGTTGAGTAACGCTTCGTCGCTGCACGCACGTACACGTAACTGACGACTGTTTGATAATGGTCGTTCACCCGTTAACCTGTAATGATGTGTGTAACGATTGGAAGTCGACAAGATATCCCACTCTATGGCAGTAAAATCACATCGACAACCTTGTAAGTATAGTGTTTTATGTGTGGTCTAGATAATGTTAATTCTCACTTACCTTCAACAGTCAAGAATCATTGATTTCTCGATTTGGATAGTCGGGAAAAACTCCTGTAGGTGGAATTGCTAATATTTAATACAATTTAGAACCCCGGTTGGGGTGTACTTTTGTAATTTCACAATTTTATTTCATGTTAATCATATTGATAAATATAAAATGTTGCGCCAGTGACAAAGCCCCGTCTGGGCCCGGGGTAGAATTGGCCCAGAGCATGGCTCTGCTAATCGTAAAAGGCGATTCAAGAGAAAAAGTCCACCTCGCAATCATCAGCTAGTAAGAGGGGAGTATATTACTCCCCGAAAGTAGAGGCGAGCTCTGGCAATCTTCGTCGGGGACACCTACCCTTCCCTTGACGACGACGACGACGACGACAGACGACAACGAACGAGACGAAAAGACGACGCGACGACGACGACGACGACGCTACGCGAGCGAGTCGACACGAGGCCACCAACACCAACACAAAACATTAAAGATGATGATAGACCAACGATGGAGGATACCATGCCCTTCCTCCCCCTACCCCATGGCTGGTTCTGACCAGCATTATGATCAAACGGTTGACGCGCTCTTAATCCAAATAAACCGAAAAGTAAACCAAATCCCAAAAACTTGGAATTAGCGGATTTTTGTGTAAATTGATAAACTGAGAAAATTTTCATCCGATTTACACACCGATTTACCCAAAGTAAGGCCTAATCTTACATCTAGAACTTATTTCACTTTCCCATCGTAATCGCCTTAAATATTGACGGTACAACGGTATTACTGGTACGTAACGTTTAAGTGGTCAATGTGCTCCAAGCCATTAGTAGTAATAAGATAATTGGCGGGCAATGCTGCACGCATACATTAGAATGGCGATGGCCAACGTGGAACCGTCGTATTGAAAAGTATTTGCATACCACATGATTTCACTCGTTTTATTCTCGAAAATTCCGTAGCAGCGCAATGATTGAACTTTCCATGCAAATATGTGAATCTATTTTAAAATATAATGTTCATATAACACATTGTGATAACTGATAACATTACCGGAAATCGTTGAGGCGTGTAACGATATTAATTTAGCATTGTATGTAAATTAATTCATATTTTATTGGTGGTTAATTGGATGATTTTCCTTCAATTGAAGGCACGTTAAAAATAATTTTTATGATGAATTTAATTTCGGTGTAACTTAAAACTATTTATCTCGATAGAAGTAAAGTTTTGCTGGATACCTGGACATATAGTGATGGTATTCGGAGGATAAACAGGCTAATCAGACATAAAACACATGTCATTGTTCATTCGATTATATAAAATAATTTCCCTCCCTTTCCTCCCCCTACCCGTGGCTGGTTCCAACCATCATGGGCCCCTCCTCCCTATATATTTCAATTTCAATTTCAATTTATTCATTCGACCGATACATGGTAACAGATATAACCCCTCTTGAGAGAGAGGGAATGAATAATCTAATATAATATAATAATCTAATAAATAAGCAACACGTCCATAAATATGATTCACATGATAATGATGGAAAATATAAATACTAATAAGGAAAGTGGAATTTGAAAACAAGCGAGTTGCTATTAATAACCTAACGCATTATAACCTAACGGTTGACGCGCCCTTAAACTTAATGAATCCAAAATTCTTTACTTTCACTATCATTTCTATAATTTTATTTTATTTTATAAACTTAGAACACAATGTAATCAACTATAATGAACACGAACAATAAACTCATTTCATTAACTTATAATATCAATCAATCCAGCATGGGACTTTCCTACCATCATCCCCTAGGGTAGAGTGACGCATTATGACCTAACCGGTTGAAGCGCTCTAGTTTCTCACGTCGCCGTACCAAGATAAACTTTACAGTTATTAAGATAATATTATATTCTAATTGTTTGCGTAAATTAGAGGTCAAAAAATTGTGAAATATATTTAATTCGCTTGATTTAACAATCTTACGATTTTTAAATGGCTAGTTGACCCGAGCTCATCAAACCTTGTTTTGGATGTATTGGTTGATTTCACTTCTTTTGTCTCATCGTCTCGATTAACCTAGCTGCCAAGTGCCAACTAATGAGACGCTACTCCCATAGTGTAGTATTCCCAGTAACGTTGGAAGTAGAGCATGGAGGAAGGAGGCAAGGCTTCTTTCTGACGACCTTGAAGGAGAATGCCACCTGACCAAAGGTTTATTGGCATTCAAACTTTTTGTTGGTTTTAGAACTAGGCTAATTGACCAAGGAAGGACTAGTAAAGGTCTGTGGCCCTCGTGCTAGTAAGTAGCGATATAACGAAAGAAATGAATAACTTGTAATTAATATAAGCCTAGTCTGTTAAATTAGTCTCAATTGTTATATAATTTTAGAGCTTTCTAAATCTCTGTATTGTTCTTTACCATTGGTTTTCAACGATATTTAAACTACTTAACTATACAAACGGTTCAAGAACTCCGTAATGAATGCGGATTTATCCAATACATAGGCTACACAAGTTTTGAAATATAATAATATAATTAAACAAAATTGTCCTTCTTTTCTTTTCATATTTCACACTTATATAGCCTACTTAGAAAATAATATAATCATCAAAAACACCATTATAAGAGTATAACTAATAAACTATGACCTAACGGTTGACGCGCCCTTAAACCTAACAAACAAAATAAAACAATAAACTCAAAACATTAACGTTCAATATCGCAGGCGGAGCAATATGACCGCACCGGTTGAAGCGCCCTAGTTACTCACGTCGTCGTAGATGCCTATAGCTACAGGCCATATATCCTCCATATGGCGGATGGCGAACATTATTTATAGAATGTGAACAAAATATTTTACAGCGTAATAAAAGAACATATTATTATTGTAGGGGACATGTTATGTGGCATGTATACGATGTAACGATTAATTAATAAAAAAGTTTCTACTTAACTAAGATCAACAAAATGCAGAAATTAAAAGTAACTTAGAACGTAAAAAAAAAAACAACACCTTGTTAGTAGGTTATTCACCGCCTACGGCAGACCTAAAATAACAATTTGGAGAAGCCTCTCGCAAGATATTTGGCAATGACAGAGCGGCCTCCACAATATAATCTCCTAATTCAGCAAGGTAATGTCCTAGTCCCAGATTAGCGAGATTTTGCTATAGATACATAACATTAGAAGAGTCTAGGATTGCAATGACGTCATTCGCCCGAGGTAGTGTCATCTTGGAGCCGTGTTGTCTCCCGTCTGGGCCCGGGGCAGAATTTGGCCCAGAGCAATGATATACTATAATCGTAAAAGGCGAGGAAAGGAAAAGGCCATCTCGCAAACATCAGCTAGTATAATTAGGGGAGTATCTTACTCCCTAAATCTAGAGGCGAGCTCTGGCAATCATCGTCTGGGACACCTCCTCTTTCCCTTGACGACCACCCCGACGACGATGACAATGACACAACGTGACAAAGACGATGACGACCGCGACGTGAGAAAACCCCCTTCCTCCCCTTACCCGTGGCTGGTTCTGACCAGCATGGCCCCCCCCCCATATCCCCACGGCCAGAGTAGCGCATTATGATCCAACGGTTGACGCACCCTTTATCTGAACAAACTCCAAACTGAAAATACAGCCGAGAATGAGCGTAAAATTAGAGTGTTAATTCCCTGCTAGTGCTAATTGAGCCGAGGGGTCAACAACATGAACCTGGCCACACACGTCTTCGCAGCTTACTTCACTTCGTTAACCCCGACCGGATGTCACGTTTTGGAAACTCTCATCATTGTCAGAAGACTCTGACCCTATGTACAGAAAATGCGTGATGTGGAAATTTCACGAATGCGTGTTTTTTTTTTTCTTGTTGCATTGTAATGTTAGCTAAAAGTAATACTATGTTATTAAACGAAACGAGGAGTTTGACATTGTATCATACCATGGTTTCTCATTCGAATTAGCCACACTCAAGTCTGACTAAAGTATATCTACAAACAAGAGAAAATGTTGTTCCTAGATTCGACAAAATATTTATTATTCGAAGTGATTTGTTTAAGAAAGTTAAAACACATCCAAAATATTTCATTTTTCAATCAAATAATAAAAACATATGTAAATATGAAACAATATAAACAATGTTAATAAATAATTATTAAATTATTAATTTGAATAAATATATAATTATGAACTTAGAACACAATTTAAAAACAAACAAGCAATTAACTAATTTTATTAATTTCCAGTAACACAGGCGAAGCAATTATGTGACCTTTCCGTTTGAAGCGCCCTAGTTTCTCACGTCATCTATGTCGGCCTATCCTTGGAGCGAAACGATCGTAAATATAATATAATATATCGACGTCGTCGAGGACACCTTCCGTTTCCCTTGACGACCTAACCGACGACGATGACAAAGACGATGACGACCGCGACGTGAGAACCCCCCTTTCATCCCCTTACCCGTGGCTGATTCTTATTAGAATTGACCCCTCCTCCCCATATCTCCTAGGCTAGAGGGGCGCATTATGACCTAACGGTTGACGCGCCCTTAATCCGAACAAACACCACACTCCAGCTCAAACTGGAGGCAACCATTGGCAGTCCTCTTCGGAGACCTCTCCCTCTTCCCTTGACGACCTACCCTACCCTGCGACCATGACAATACGAATTAAAGTCAAAGACGATGACAACCACGACGAGAGACCCCCCCATAATTTCCCCCCCATACCCATGGCTGGTTTCGACCAGAATGGGATTTTCCTTCCCATATCCCCTTGGCTAGAGTGGAGCAAATAACCTTACGGTTGACGCGCCCTGAATCTAAATATGCTTAAACATGAGCAAAATAATTTAAAAAGTTACCTTTAATCTCGCATTAGTTTTATTCCATCAATTCTGCTGGATAATAGTTTCTGTAGTGTCTGAACGTGTCTTCCGCGTGGCCAAGTGATTGAGCCAAGGCCGAAGCTTTCTAATGCATTCCTCATGAATTGCTGTGGGAATTAATGCACTCCACAGAATCTTGCTGCTTAACTCGAGAAAACAACTTTCCATATGGAGCTATTTCCAGCAAGGTGTGCCAACGTAAGAAACTATTTCCATAGTCTTATCAACACTGCACGTTATGACTTTGAAGTTGACGGAAACGGAACTAAGGTTACTCGGTAATTTTACGTGTGACTCTACCCATTAATTAGATCGTTAACAACGATGTAAGGTGTAATGATTTGTCATGATAAAACACATCCATACATTTACATAATAATGAAGAAGAAGAACCCACGTACATAATCCCAGAATCCCCCATCTGTTCTTGGGATAGAACAATTAGCCCCAGAGCATGCCTCTGCTAATCGTTAAAGGCGAGAAAAAAAATAAAGTCCATCTCGTAAACAACAGCTAGCAATTAAGGGAGCACTCTATGAAAGTAGAGGCGAGCTCTGGTAGTCGTCGTCGGGGACCCCTCACCATCCCCTTAACGACCTCCCCGACGACGGGGACGACGACGACCATGAAAACACGAACGATGACAAGACAATCAAGACCGCGACATGAGACCCCCTTCCTCTATACCCGTTCTGTCCAGCATGGGACTTTCTTCCCCATCCCCAAGGCTATAGTGGCGAATTAACCTAATGGTTGACGCGCCCATAGACTAAATCTTAAGCACATTCAGCCAGCATAATTAGTAATGCACTTTATTTATAACGCCTGCACAATTGCTTTAGTTTGGTCAGCCACGGTACAAGACACTTTGTGCATGGGCAGTAAAATTAATGTTACTTTGTGTTTGGATATAATTTTTTTCTTTAGTTTCTGTGTGTGAGGGGAGGAGGGGGGGGGGGTGTTCACCGGACGTAGTCAATTGCATGTGACGAATGTGACAAACTTCATACTTCTCTTCCCCGTCTGGGCCCGGGGTAGAATTGGCCCAGAGCATGGCTCTGCTAATCGTAAAAGGCGATTCAAGAGAAAAAGTCCACCTCGCAAACATCAGCTAGTAAGCGGGGAGTATATTACTCCCCGAACTTAGAGGCGAGCTCTGGCAATCGTCGTCGAGGACCTTGCCCCCTTCCCTTGACGACCCTCCGACGACGATGACAATGACACAACGAAGGATGACAAAGACGATGACGACCGCGACGTGAGAAACCCCCCTTCCTCCCCTTACCCGTGGCTGGTTCTGACCAGCATGGGCAACTCCTCCCCCCCCCCCTTAGGCTAGAGTGGTGCATTATGACCTAACGGTTGACGCGTCCTTAATCCAAATAAACAAAACATACTTTTCTCATTTTAAATAAATTTAATGCTCACACAAAATATGTTATCTATCTCGCAATTAATATTTAATTTAACAATATTAAATAGGTTTAGGCCTATATCACGTGTATAATTTAAAACAATATGCACAAAAACAACTAATTCAATATATTACTTTACAATATCACAGGTTGGTCTATCCGGTTGACATCCCTGTTGTTTCTCATGTAGGCGTTCGCTTGTTATGCCAGACTGGGTGTGTCCTCCCCTTACCCGTGGCTGGTTTTGACCAGCATAAGCTACTCCTCCCCATATCCTCCAAGCTAGAGTGGTGCATTATGACCTTACGGTTGATGCGCCCTTAATACAAATAGATAACATTTATTTTTCGCTTATAATAAGACCTCAGGATATTCTTCAGAGGTTGAAGTCAGCAACGAAGACTCATTGGCAACAGCAACATACAAATTGCAAAATATTCCTTCTCGATTGTAAAATTACCAGTGAATTTACCAGTAAAATACCCTAGATATATAATTTTACAGCAACATACACAAATAACCAAATATACCGTATCGACTGTTTTTCTTATTGTTGAAATAAACATATGAAAACCAAACCAAAAAAAATGAGTAATTTCGGCATTCCAATCCTTGAAATTTCGTACCAAATCGGTTCACTGTAAACCTACAGTAGGCCTACCCTAAGTTGTTACAACGTTGAGAAATATCCTGAATTGCGAGATCTCCCGTCTGGCCCGGGGTAGAATTGGCCCAGTAGCATGGCTCTGCTAATCGTAAAAGGCGATTCAAGAGAAAAGTCCCTCGCAAACATCAGCTAGAAAGAGCGGAGTACCTTACTCCCCGAAACTAGAGGCGAGCTCTGGCAATCGTCGTCGGGGACCTTGTCCCCTTCCTTGACGACCCCCCGGCGACGATGACAAAGACACAAAGAACGGTGACAAAGACGATGACGACGCGACGTGAGAAACCCCCCTTCCTCCCCTTACCCGTGGCTGGTTCTGACCAGCATGGGCTCCTCCTCCCACCCCCTTAGGCTAGAGTGGTGCATTATGACCTAACGGTTGACGCGTCCTTCAGCGAAAGAATAAGACGAATTTCATTGTAAATACAAGAAAGAGCTCCTTTCATTCAGCGTCTGGGAAACTTTTGGTAATATCAAGGTTAACATGCAATGGTCGCTGCCCGTGAAAGTGTGCAAGTAAATTGTTTATCAACTTGTATAATAACAAACTACTGCAACTTGCATTCGCTATTATATTCAGTATCGCAAAACAAAATATAATAGCATGCTTTATATAATAAATAGGTAGACGTATAATTTTTTTCTGTTTCGTTACCTCTAAACAATACTTTATTTTTCCCTGGTCTGGACCCGAGGTAGAATAATTGGCCCACAGCATGGCTCTGCTAATCGTCAAAGGCGAGGAAATATAAAAAGTCCACCTAGCAAACATCTCCTAGTTAAAGTAAGGGAGTAAATTACTCCCCGAAAGTAGAGGCGAGCTCTGGCAATCGTCGTCGGGGACACCACCATTTTCCCTTGACGATCTCCCCAACGTCGATGATAATGACACAACAAACGATGACAAAGTCGATGACGCCCGCTTAGTGAGAAACCCCCCTTCCGTCCCTATGGAGTGGCGCATTATGGCCTGACGGTTGACGCGTCCTTAATCCAAATAAACCAAAACTTATATTTTTTATTGGGATGGCCGAATTTAAAATTATTCAAATTGTTCATAAACGGCAATTTTTGCAAACAAATTATATATTACAAAGCAAAAGCGTAGTGTTTCCTCTCCACATCCCCTAGGCTGTGGCACGTTATGACCAAACGTTGACGCGCCCTCTAACAAAATCAGTTCAAAAAATAATTTGTTAAACATTGAATCAATATAATTCCACTGGTTGTTTCATGATTAGTATCTGTGTCAAAATGATTCGAGTGTTCGTGCTCATGTCTTTCTATCTATGTAATTGTAAGTTACAATAAGGTAGGAGATATAGTTCATAGCATGGAAATGAAGGGAGGGGCCGTTTATTAGGTCACACGAGCGTGGTGGGGAAATCTATAATCTTATACCGGGGAAAGTTCACGAAAAACTTTAGACTAACGTGATTTGAATACGTGGAAATGATAATCAATACGGGAAGTAGGTTGAATGTCGTTATGACATCATTTTTTGTTTACATTCAATTTCGGTTGTGCTAATAAATATAAATTACAACAAAAACGATATTTTCTCCCCCTGACCACCATGGGCTCCTTCTCCCCACATCCCCTAGGCTAGAGTGGCGCATTATGACCCTCCTAGATAAGGACCTACCGGTTGACACGCCCTTAATCAAAATAAAATAATCTGGCGTAGTTAAGTGGTACGTAGAAAAAAAAATGTATAAGCAGTTATAGCTGGAGAAGGAGAAGTTGGCAATATAGAAGAATATTTTGTTAGGTATGCCCACTATGACACATAAAGTTTTCCCAGTCAACCTCTTCAGATGACTCGCCAGCGAATACGACTTGAACGATGACAAATACGACTACCACGCAACACAAACGTGAAAGAGTTTTCCTGGATACCTGGATACGTGGGAATACAGGGAAATGAACACGCTGATCGGGATGCTATAAGTTGATTTCAATCTAGTTCCCGTTCCAGATGTCAGGAGTGGAAATAAGCAACGATGTCATGGATTTGCGACGGAATCTTCGGATGTGGTTCAAAACAATAAATTCAATAGTGTGATGCCCAGACTGATTAATAAAATTCGTCCTCCTGCCTCTCGACTCTCACGTAGAGAAGAGGTGGTACTGTCCAGAATTCGAAGAGGCCACACACGTCTAACTCACGGAGAAAAGGTTATTCCCAGATGATGTGACACATGTGATGTACTTTTAACCGTACATCATATGCTAACAGAATGTACCAAATATGATGCCTTGCGCACCCAATTTGATCATTTCCTTTATTTATTTATTTATTTATTTATTTATTTATTTATTTATTTATTTATTTATTTATTTATTTCCATTCAAATGTATAACTTCCGTTTTGCTATTACTACCATCATCATTTTCTTTTCTTATATAATAACTTATACACTATAATCGTCAAACTCGTTCACATTATGTCACATGCGGCGCATTATGACCTAACCGGTCGAAGCACCCTTTAGTTTCTCACGATGTCGTCGAGATTCAGTTATTGACGTGGGATTTAATGCACTCTACAGAATCTAGCCTCTAGAAAACAACTTTCCTTAATATGGAGCTATTTCCAGCAAGGTGTGCCAACGTGTAATAAACTATTTTCGTAGTCTTGTCAACACTGCACGTTATAACTTTTAAGTGGACGGAAGTAAACCTAAAGTTACTCGCTAATTTTACGTGTGACTGTACCCATTATTGTTATTAATTAGATCGTTTACAACGTTGTGAGGTGTAAAGATTTGTAATGATGAAAACACATCCATACATGTACATACATAATGAAGAACCTACAAGTCCATCTAGCAAACAATAGCTAGAAAAAGCATCTTTAATGGAGGGGAGTATATTACTCCCCGAAACTAAAAGTAAGCTCTGGCCGGCGACGTAAGAAACTATACAATCATCCCCTTTACCTCTCTCTGCCTGTGGTTCATTCTGACCAGCATGGGCCGGGCCATCAAAGTCCAACTCGCAACCTTCTCGTGGTTTGGCCCGTGATTAGGGGAATTTTACTCCCTGAAACTAATGGCGAGCTCTGGGTCGTCGTCGGGGAACTTTCCCCTTCCCTTTGACTATCTCCCCGACGGCGACGACAATGACAACACGGACAGATGATGACAAAGACGGTGACGACCACGACGTGGGGGAACTTCTGCCCTCCCCATACGCTTGTGGCTGGTTCTGACCAGCACAGGCCTGTCCACCCCTTGTCCCCCCGCGTAACCCCTTACGTCCCTCCCTTCGTCTCGATTAGCCAAAGTGCATAAATATGAGACGTTAAGCAATATCCAATCAAAACCATAGCAACATGGGCCGCATTTTCCTCCCCACATCCCCTGGGCCAAAGTGCGCATAATCTCCTTACGGTTGACGCGCCCATGAACTACCTCCAAAGCACTTATAGCCAGAATATAATTAGTAATTCACTTTAATTATACAACGCCTGCAATTCGCGTTAGTTTCAAGTCAGTCACACTCACAGATAATATTTTTACTTTTTTTTGTGTGTGGGGCGGGGAGGGGGCGGGGGGGACGTTCTCCGGAAATAGTCTGAGATTGCTGGACGACTGTAACAAACTTCATAATTTTCTCTTTTGAAGTAAATTAAATGCTCCCTCAATATATGTTATCTATCTCTTAATTAAAACTTAAATTTCACTATATTATTATAATAGGCGCATATAATTTGTACTATTTAATTTTATTTAATAATCCGAAACAATTATTTACAAAAAACAACCAATCCAATACTCAACAATATCACAGGTTAGCCTTCACGGCTGACTCGTCCTATGTTTCTCATGTCGGCGTACTTGGTCCTTCTGGCCCTCATGGGTAATAGTGGGTAAAATAAATAAATAAATAAATAAATTGTATTAAGAGTCTATCCACTCAGTTATATAACTGATTTTCAGTGGAGGACTTTAAATCATTGCTATATATAAACATTGCCTGGTAAGATTTTTGTATCATACTCATGAGGATTCATGAGGATTTACGTATTATCCTCAACAATACATCGTTCGGGGTCTATTCAAGTTGACCTAGGGCAAATTGCAACAGAATCGCCAAATGAGAAATTTGTCAAGTTTCTATATAAGTTAGTTACATATTGGAATTAGGTCTATATAGGCCTAACATTGATTTCGATCATTTTATTTTCAAACATCAGCTAGTAAGAGCGGAGTATCTTACTGCCCAAACTAGAGGCGAGCTCTGGCAATCGTCGTCGGGGACCTTGCCCCTCCCCTTGACGACCCCCCGGCGACGATGACAATGACACAACGAACGATGACAAAGACGATGACGACCGCGACGTAAGAAACCCCCTTCCTCCCCTTACCCGTGGCTGGTTCTGACCAGCATGGGCTCCTCCTCTTTCCTCCCCCCCTAAGTTAGAGTGGTGCATTATGACCTAACGGTACGGTTGACGCGTCCTTAATCCAAATTTAAAAAAAAAAAAAAATCCGTCTCGGTCCGGGGTAGATTTCGCCCAGAACATGGCTTTGCTAATCGTAAAAGGCGATTCAAGAAAAAGAGTCCACCTAGCAAACATCAGCCAGTAACAGCGGAGTATATTACTCTTACTCCCCGAAACTAAAGGCGAGCTCTGGCAATCGTCGTCGGGGACACCTCCCCCTTTCCTAGACGCGACCACCCCGGCGACGGTGACAATGACGCAACGAACGACGACAAAGACTATGACGACCGTGACGTGAGAAACCCCCCTTCCTCCCCTTACCCGTGGCTGGTTCTGACCAGCATGGGCCCCTCCCCCTCCACCCCATATCCCCTAGGCTAGAATGGCGCATTATGATCTAACAGTTGACGCGTCCTTAATACAAAAAAGACATAGGTAAAGCTTAAAGGGGCTATTTACTCAAAAAATTATTTTTTATCACATGATCTATACTATAGATTCTATAGCACAATATTACACTACAATGACAGTTTAAAAAATTATCTTCTAACTGTGATTTAACACGAATTTTTCAATTTTTCTGATCCAGAAATTTGCGAAAATTGGTGTTTTGGGAAATTTTCTTAAATCGGCTTTAACCTGCTTTTTTTGGTCTTTTTTTTCTTTTTTTCTTTTTTTTTGTGCTTGGTTTTTGGCATCTAAAATGCCCATTGTTAACATCGTGTCTTGAAACTATGCCCAAATATACCCTCAAACACGCCAAATATGCATTCCAAAATCACACCCATCTTGGTAATCAGCATATTTGACCGAACTACTTGCCTAAATCACAAAACAAAAATATAGAGAATTTACAGAAAAGGCTGTGTAGTATACGTCAATAATGGCCAATATTTTTTTGAATCAAAATCCTCCAAGGTCACGGGGCATAAAGATCGTCCCATGTTATTTCTTATGGAAATTTTTGCCTATGGGACCTAGCTCGAAAAATGTCATGGTGACAATTTTTTGGGAGGTCATGGTGGCCCCAATAATTTTTCTGTTAATTGCTAAATTCATTACTTGTTAGCCTGAATGAAATATATTTTTTGAGTTTAGCGGTTAAATACCCTTTAAAACCAATTTAAGACATCATATGATTGAAACCATGTTGTTGATTACTCGTGTCAACACTGTGTTGCATAAGTTCAGGTGGTTGTTGTGGTCACTTATCGGAGAGGATGTGGAGATCCTTATAGGCCGCCTTCCTGTCTTTAAAGAAACGCTTATCCTATCTTTGTAGGTAAACTGCTCGGCCGTATCGTAGTTTGCTTCCTCACGATATAACGAATACTATCAAGAAAAACGTGCGAGATTCAAAAGAAAATTTAAAGTTATTTATATTTTACTTTGCACAAAGACGGTGACGACCGCGACGTGAGAAGCATGGGTGCCTCCACCCCATATCCCCTAAATATATAGGCTAGAGTGGAGCACAATGACCTAATGGTTGACTCGCCCTTAATCGAAATAAACTTCTAAAAATATAGAAAGTTATATTGTTGCCAACAAAAGCAATAAACTTCGACCTGTCTGACGGAAAAAGATAATTAATTATATTGCCTTGGGCAGAGAACTCATCGATGACATGAGCCAGTACCCAAGTTTTATATACCGTGTCTTGATTCTTCCTCACAAGGTATACTATACTCGTTCCCCACGAACGAAGGTTCACATGCACAACTCAAAATTACAATATCTTCGCTGTAAATCGAGGGCGAAAACAAAGCTTAATACGGTATAATAAATTATGTTAAACTGCAGATGGATGACTGTCCTAGTTCCTATTTCCATCGTGTTGGGCGAGATAAGAATGGTTCGCTCACGCAACGCTCTGATGCGAGGGAGATACGCACGTGGCGAATAATTGACACGCTTCGCTCGACCACCCTACCTTTGAGGGGAATCGATTAGTCGAAAATCGCATGCAAATAGCTTCAAGATCAATAAAACATGGGAATTTTTGTGGTGTGTTTATTGTTTGGTGACAAGATATATAAGTGGGTGAGGTAGGTGTTTGTGGTAAAAATAAAATCAATTATCGTTTTTATTATTCCCAAAAGCAGTGAAGAAGCGGTGAAAATTATGATAAGATGTACGGTTTTGCGGTGATAATCTGTTTTCACCATCACTATCTTTATGATTTACTTTTATTTTAAAAAACTTCGAAAACAATAAAGTCGTCAAAACACACTATAAGCTCATTTCATTGACAGTTTACAATATCACAGGCGGTGCAATGATCTAACCGGTTGAAGCGCCCCAGTTTCTCACGTCGTAATTGCTTCTCTTGAAGAACCCTCGACGACGATGACGACAATGACACCACGAACGATGACAGAGGCAATGACGACTGCGACGTGAGAACCCCCTTTCCTCCCCATACCCGTGGCATGGTTCTGACCAGCATTGGCCCCACCTTCCTCCCCCTAGGTTAGAGTGGTGCATTATGATCTAACGGTTGACGCGTCCTTAAATCCAAATAAACAAAACAAAAACCATGGGATTTTAGGCCAAAAGATCAACATTGCTGACCTCTAAAGCTGAATTTTGGAACATAGTATGCATCATTCTTAACACACACAGAGAGTTCCCAAAAGCACAGACGCTTGCTTCCTCTGCTGAAGCGCCAAAAGGGCATAAGTCACACTGTTACATACAAATGCTTGTAAAACCTGAACCAACAGAGATATCTCTGTGGTTCTTATTCTTTCAGTCCGGGGTAGAATTGGCGACATGACTCTGCTTTTCGTAAAAGGCGAGAAAATGGGTAAAGTCCATGTCGCAAACATTATCTCGTATGAAGTGGTGTATATAACACACCGAAACTAGAGGTGAGCTCTGGTTTTCAAAGTAAGAAACATCCACTTTCCCACCCTTTGCCCATGACCATGTTCTGTTCAGCACGGTGGTGTCCTCCCCACACCCCCTATAGGCTAGATCGCTAGAACGACGTATCGTGACCTAACGGCTGAATCCTTTTGGATAGGTCATAATGACCTAACCGTTGACGCGTCCCAAATTCAAATTATAAAATAAACATTATAATACAAGGTTTTTAAAGCATAAGCCCGCTTTGAAGTGAATGATAGCAATGATCGTTTGCCCCGACTGGGGATCGAACCCAGAGCCTCCGGCTTTCGTATCATACTGATATTGTATTTACATTTTAGAATGTATTTCTTAGTCCTGTGTGAACAGGCTGGCAACCCTGTCGGAAGCCAAAGACCTGGACGTGGTCTTCTCCTGGAAAGAAGTCGACTTCAAGTTCCCGAATGAACAGGCGAGAACGAAAGCCCTGCAAACGAAACAGTTCATCCCGAAGAACAACATTCCTGTGGGTATCGAGATCTGGAAGGACAAGGTCTTCCTGACCGTCCCTCGCTGGAAGGCTGGAGTAGCCGCAACGCTCACCTACATCAACATGAACGGTAAGATATGGTACACTGGTAACGTCGACTAGAGGCACTCCCTCCTCGAACGTACACAAAGTGCAGACTGCAGTTGGTTGACATCTGGTCACGAAGTAAGATTTGGCCCAGAGCATGATCAGAGCAATAGCAGATCCATTGTCCTGCTTTTAAAAAAGACTAAAAAAAACATTAAGTCCATCTTGCCAACATCACCTTCTATGTAGCTATTGGGTAGAACTGTCCGAAACTACAGGCGAGCATAGGCCCTTTTATTTTCCTCCTCTGTCAATGGCTGGTCTGGTTCTGACTAGCATGGGCCCCTCCTCCTCCCTCCTTAGGCTAGAGTGGTGCATTATGACCTAACGGTTGACGCGTCCTTAATCCAAATAAACCAAAAAAAAATCCTCTTGTCAATGGCTGGTCTGGTTCTGACTAGCATCACCCGACAATGACAATGAATTACACTAAGAATGTACGATACAATGACAACGACGAACGACGAAGACCCTTCCCCTACCGTTTCCGTCTCTGACCGCATGACTTCCCATCCCGGGACCGTTGGCGCATTGACGACCACCCGCGAGTAAACGTCATAACAAACAAAGACAAAGACATTGACTTGCGCGTTGAAGATGACCCCACTGACCCTTGCTCTGACACCTGGGCCTCTCCACCCACTGCTTTATCCAGGGAGTGGTGTCAGACCTACGGTCAGCCGTCCTTATCCAAACTCGAAAGACCTCCTACCCGTGGTATGGTCTGGGCAGGAGGAGCTACGCGTGGCCGTACACACAGGGCCAATATGACCCCACTCTGGTGCCCTATCTCACATGGCAAGATCTCAAAAGGTCTTGACGATCTGCCTTCCAGCCCGAGTAATCCCAGGGTTACCCTCCCCAATGGGGCTACAAACAGGACGCTCTGATCCGGGGAGTTGGCCCGTAAGCAGGCCACTCCTGGATCGCTCTGGTGAGTATAGGCGCATTTAAACGGCGACACGGGATAGGAACAATGAACAGCTGGGCTACACCACAGGACCCGATATCTCCGTATTCCCATCTCACTTGAGGATCGTCCAGCATTGACCGCCCTGCACTTACTAGGCCCGGATTAGAATATGCCCAGGGTATACCTCCGCCGATCATAGGGCTACAAGACGAGGACGCCCGTCTGGGCCTGGGGTAGAATTGGCCCAGGGTAAAAGCATGTGCCCCTCCTCCCCATATCTCCTAGGCTAGAGTATAGGCGCATTATGACCTAACGGTCGACGCGTCCTTAATCCAAATAAACAAAAAAAATAGGGCTACAAGGCGAGGACCCCCGTCTGGGCCCGGGGTAGAATTAGCCCAGAGCATGGCTCATGCTAATAAGAGCAAAAGTCCACATTGCAAACATCAGCTAGAAAGAGGTGAGAATATTACTCCCCGAATCTAGAGGCGAGCTCTGGCAACGTCGTCGGGGACACCCTTCCTTTAACGACCTCCCCGACGATGACAGTGACACAACGAACGATGACAAAGGTTATGACGACCGCGACGTGAGAACCTCCCTTTCCTCCCCTACCCGTGGCTGGTTCTGACCAACATAGGTCCCTCCTACCTATATCCCCTAGGCCAGAGTGGCGCATTTTACTCCCCGAAACCAGATGCGAGCTTTGGCAATTGTCGTAGGGGACCCTGCCCCCTTCCATTGACGACCTCCTTGAAACGACGAAAAGACACCACGAACGATGACAACAACGATGACGACCGCGACATGAGATTTCCCTCCTTTCCATATTCCCTAGGCTAGAGTGGCGCATTATGAACTAACGGTTGACGCGCCTTAAATCTAAATGAACTAAAAAACCTGCAAGAGGCACATGTGAAATACCTTGATCAGTTTCTGTACATCACATGCTAGCAGAATGTAAAAAATGTGGTGCCTTGAGCACACAATTTGATCTCTTCCAATCATATGAAGAACTTCAATCATATGGCAACATTGATAAACTTTTAAGGTTCCTAAAAAAACAGTTATTTATTTATTTAACCCAATTTAATTCCCATCAAACACATTTTATTTTGAATTCTACTCAATAAGTTTTTTTTGCTATTACTTCATCAATTTCTTTTCTTTTATAAACTTAGAAAACAATATAACCATCAAACACACCATAATCTCTTTTCATGAACTTATAATATCACAGGCGACGCAATATGACCTTACCGGTTGAAGCACCCTAGTTTCTCACGTCGTCGTTTGTTACAGATGTTATAAACAAATCTTCCCCGTCACCCAGACGACGACGACAATGACAACACGAACGATCACAAAGACGATGACAATTGACAACCACGACGTGAGAACCCTCCCTTTACCCGTGGCTGTTTCTGACCAGCATGCCTCCCCCCCTAGATTAGAGTGGTGCATTATGACCTAACGGTTGACGCGTCCTTAAATCCCCCCCAAAAAAAAAGGACGTGAGAACCCTCCCTTTACCCGTGGCTGTTTCTGACCAGCATGGGACTTTCCTCCCCGTATCCCCTAGGCTAGAGTGGTACACAACTAAAAACTAAATCAAGTAACACCTGCTTCCGAGACAGCCGCCAGGTTGATACTAACAATGTCGTGTCTGGTTACAGGTGCTCGTGTATAACCTACTCACCGACACTCTCATCAGAAACTACACGTTCCCCATGGACCAGGCCACCGATCGCTCCTTCTTCGCCAGTCTCGCTGTCGGTAAGAACGAATAAGTGTTGGATGGTTCATTTTTAAGTTTCACCATCATGCATGTACATGTTTATTTGAGAATCATCGCTCGTGGCTGGTTCTGACCAGCATGGGCCCCTCCTCCCCATATCCTCTAGGCTAGAGTGGTGCAATACGCGTCCTTAATCCAAATAAACCAAAAGCTTTTTTACCTTTTCATATTTTTCACTCTTCACCATCAATGCCATGACATAGAAATCATAGAAATTTTTAATCGATCTGTTAGCGTCGTGACGTTGGTTACAATCTAGTTACCGTTCCAGATGTCAAGAGTGGATTCAATGAGCGAATGTTGGATTAAAGACGCATGTGATGTACCTTTAACCGTACATCATATGCTAGCAGAATGTACCAAACATGATGCCTTGCGCACGCAATTTGATCTCTCCAAATCATATCAAGAACTTCTATCATATGATAACGGCGACAAACTTTCTAAATTTCTCATCCAAACTAATCTATTTAACAAAATTTAATTCACATCATACACATTTCTTTAATTTCTTTATTTTCATTCACACAAATAACTTTTATTTTGCTATACTATCATCATCATCATTTTATATACACTTAGAAAACAATCTAATCATCAAACACACCATTAACTCATCTCATCATCTTTCATTCTCACTGGCGGCGCAATATTGAAGCGCCCTAGTTTCTCACGTCGTCGTCGTCTGAAATGGTATTTTGCTTATGCAATGGGAGAATCTTTAGCAAACTCATCAAGAAATCGTTACTTTTTACACACCCTCAGCCTCTTTTGCACAAAACTTTTAGTCGATTTACACGAGTCAAGGAACGCTTTTATTTATTTATTATTTATTAAACGTCTATCCTATTCAGTTATAAAACTGATTTACAAAGGAGGACAACTAAATAAATCTAATTACATAGATGCAGACACAACAATGATCTACATTTAAGTAAATTTTTGAAATAGTAATATTAACGCAACGATTTTGGTCACTTTATCATTCGTCATCATTCATTTGGGTGACTTCATCAGAGCGCATTGCTGGTAGTTCGGCTTCTCATGATTTTATTCATCTACTTGCCATTAAAAGATTTATTTTTAATTCTGAAGGTAGTTTGACAGCATAATATACTTTACACAATACGTTGTGCAAAAAACTGAGGATGTTCGTATTTACTTTTTTCACATAGGTATTTTTTGGGACTTCAAAGTGGAAAATACAAAGGCTTAAGAGGCTCTATAGAACTAGGGGGCGCGGGGGGCATTCGCCCATCCTTCCCCCCTACTGGCTACGCCACTGTGACATCCTTTAGGCTTAAGTCTAGTCTAGATGCATTATGACTTTACGGTTGACGCGTCCTTAATTCAAATAAACTTTTTAAAGAATAAGAAAATAATGAATGTTACAGACGTGGTGGACTGCGCGCACACTTGGGCGTACTTCGGAGATCTGGGAGACAGCGGGATGGTGGTTTACGACTGGGAGAAAGGCGTGTCTTGGAGGGTGAGCCACGAATACTTCCACATGGACCCCTTGGAAACAAACTTCGACGTGGCTGGGACAAAGTACGTTGAATTGACTATATAATCAGCAAACACGTTAACTTTTAATATCACAGGCGGCGCAATATGATCTAACCGGTTGAAGCGCCTTAGTTTCTCACGTCGTCGTCAAAATCCCTCGAGGTAGAATTGGCCCAGAGCATGGCTCTGCTAATCGTAAAAGGCGATTCAAGAGAAAAAGTTCCACCTCGCAAACATCAGCTAGTATATGAAGGGGAGTATATTACTCCCCGAAACTAGAGGCGAGCTCTGGCAATCGTCGTCGGGGACCTTGTCCCCTTCCCTTGACGACCCCTCGGCGACGATGACAATGACGCAACGAACGATGACAAAGACAATGACGACCGCGACGTAAGAAACCCCCTTTCCTCCCCTTACCCGTGGCTGGTTCTGACCAGCATGGGCTGCTCCACCCTCCCACCCCTAGGTTAGAGTGGTGCATTATGACCTAGCGGTTGACACGTCCTTTATCCAAATAAACCAAAAAAAAAACATAAGAGATAACATGTTTTATTTATCGGGTTGTTTCGTAGCGGTGGTAGTGATATCTTTCTGTCGACGTTTCGAAGGACCATGTTATCTTCTTCTTCAGGACGTTGAAATATTAATATAACAAAAAACAACCCGATAAATAAAACATGTCATCAACGGGTAGCGAGACATTTAAAAGTTTTAACATAAGAGATAGTTTATTGATGATAATTTTACTTTTTAATTTCTTATCTTTGCACTTTAAAATTGTTTTAATTTTATCTTTTAGTTGATTTAATGAAAACTGTCCTAAAATACGAATTATTAATCTTTATGCCATATATGTATACGTTGTATATCTCCTTTGGCACATATACTAGACACTAAATTGTGAATGGGGCTATGCCCTCTTTTAGCAACCTTTAACACATCAATGTGTTAAAACAATAAATAAAATAAATAAGCAGTATAATCATCAAACACACCATTAACTCATTTTATTTACTTTCAATATCACAGGCGGCGCAATGTGACCTAACCGGTTGAAGCGCCTTAGTTTCTCACGTCGTCGCCAAAATCCCTCCCAACCTTAATAAAACTTAATACTCCATAAGAGCTAGTTTATTGGATGATACTTTACTTTTTAATTTTTAAACTTCACACTTTAAAATTGTTTTCATTTTTACCTTCAGTTGATTAATTATACAAACTGTCCAAAAATACGAATTATTTACATGGAAAATTTTTAATTTTTATATTATTGTTACATATATTAACCTTTTTATGTCATTTATGTACACGTTTTATATGTCTTCGGCATTGTTTTAAATAAATAAATTATTTTGTTACATAATATTTCCTCTATGTAGACAAAGGATATTTACGAGTTACTTTCCTATCAAACTTTGGGACAATGCAAAGTGCGGCTCGGGATTCAACATCCCCAAACGACAACATAATTGTAAATTCGTAATTCTGATTTTTTAGTTTCTCACGTCGTCGTTGGACAAGCGACTGATCAGATTTTTATGCAACATGTATATTTTAAGAATAGTATAAAAACCAAAGTGCGTATCGGTTTTAAAACATTTCCTAGACCGTGGCCAACATGGTAAAATAGTAGGATAAGGTTGCTCGTAAATGCAACACTTGTGATGTACAGATCAGAATGTACCCCACCTAATATGATGCCAGATGCTGGCAAATTAATCTCTCCGACATCGGCGACAAACTTTCTAAAGTCCTCATTCGAAGTAGCTTGTTTAACCAAATTTAACTCGCAATAAAATTTATAGTATTTTATATTATTTGTATCACTATCATCTTTATCAGTTTATTTTCTATTATAAACTTAGAAAACAATATAAAAACAAACAAACAAAAAATAAATTCAATTTCAAATAATATCGCAGGCGGAGCAAAATGACCTAACCGTGTAAAGCGCCCTATAGTTTCTCACGTCACCGTATTCGCTCATCAAGACGATGACGACCACGACGTGAGAACCCCCTTCCTCCCCTTACCCGTGGCTGGGTCTGACCAGCATTGGGTCCTTCTTCCTCCCCCCCCCCCCCAAGGCTAGAGTGGTGTATTATGACCTAACGGTTGACGCGTCCTTAATCCAAATAAACAAAAAAAAAAACATGATTATTGTTGAAAGACGATGACGCGACCGCGACGTGAGAACCCCATTTTGCTCCCCCTACCTGTGGCTGCATGGTACTGACCATGGGCCTCCCCATATCCCCTAGGCTAGAGTGGCGCATAATGACCTTACAATTGACATAAACTTAAAAAGGGGCAAAGTCGATCTCTCTTAACATCAGCAATTACTTAGGAGTATTTCACTCCTCAAAACAAGAGGCGAGCTCTGGCCGTCGACGTGAGAATCTGCCCCTTGCTCCATTTGCCTCATGGCTGGATCTGTCCTCTCCCCACATCGCCAATATAGACATGAGTGGACATAATAAACAAACAATAATTATTGTTTCTTACAGGTTCCAGTTCAAGGATGGTTTGTTCGGTCTGGCGCTGAGCGAATTAGACCAGGCGACCAAACATCGAACACTCTTCTTCCATTCGTTCTCCAGCTCAAGCGAGTTCAAGGTAAATACAAGGTTTTTTCTGGAACCATAGGCGAGCTCTGGCAGTCGTCTTTGAGGATTTTGCCCCTTCCCTTGACAACCTTCCCGACGACGACGACAATGACACCACGAACGATGACAAAGACGATGATGATGACCGCGACGTAACAACGCCCCTTTCCTTACTATACCCGTGGCTGGTTCTGACCAGCATGGGCCTCTCCACCCCACATCCCCTAGGCTAGAGTGGTGCATTATGACCTAACGGTTGACGCGTCCTTATTCCAAATAATCCAAAAAAATGGGCCCCTCCTCCCCATATCCCCAAGGCTAGAGAGGTGCATTATGACCTAACGGTTGACGCGTCCTTAATCCAAATAAACAAAAATCTGCTAAAACTAAAACTACAATATTTCTCGTTTGCTTCTCAACAGGTGTCCACTAAGCACTTGAGGGACGAGCAACAGACGAAAGAGGACTCATTCCGTGAAAATTTCCAATATTTGGGCTCTCGAGGACGAGGAAAACAGGCCAGCGCGTCCTTCGTCGAGGAGAACACTGGGGTATTGTTCTATACTCAGGTAACGACACGTTGCTGGTTACCCGTTCAAAGCAGCGTTTCATGAACGAGTGTTAATTAATGTTAGTGTGTTATCGAAATTTATAAAATACAGGAAATCATGCTTAGTTGATTTAATTCACATCATGATCATACACATTTCTTTAATTTAATTATTTTCATTCACATGAATAACTTTTGTTTTGCTATTACTATATCATCATCATTATCATCATTTTATTTTGTTATATATACACTTAGAAAACAATCTAATCATCAAACACACCATTAACTCATCTCATCAACTTTCATTGTCACAGACGGCGCAATATGACCTAACCTGTTGAAGCGTACTAGTTTCTCACGTCGTCGTAATTTCTTCTACTGTCATACCCCCTGTAGGTATCACTACAAGCTACCATGAAACGTTTAAATGGATCTATTAAAGTAATCTATTAACAATCAAGCCATATCGATCGCCATTTGATATCTCCCAATCACACGAAGCACTTCTATCATATGATAACGGCACAAATTTCCATAATTAGTCATTCAAAGAAATTTATTTAACAAAATTAAATATCACATCAAACAAAGTAGCTTTATTTATTTATTGATTTCTATTACTATCAACACCATCATTTTCTTTTATAAACTTTGTAAACAATATTATTATCAAACACACCATACTCATTAAATATTTTTTTGGGGGAGAAATCAATGACCTAACCGGTTGAAACGCCCTAGTTTCTCACGTCGTACTGTTGTCAACTGAGGTAATCTACATTTAATTTACAGTGAAAGCTAAATAAACACATAATTTCTGTGCTCAGGTGAACCAGAATGCTATCGGCTGCTGGAACTACCACAACGGTAAAGGCTACTCCCCTGCAACGCAGGCTTTGATCGGCAAGAACGACAAGACCATGAACTTCCCCAACGATCTCAAGGTAATCATCACTCATGTGTTCAAGCTCAAGTCATCATTAAACAAGACATCCAATCTATTCAAAGAACTAAACTCTAAGGGTTCTGACATATAGAGTTTTGCTGGATACCTGGACACGGGGGCATAGAGGGAAATGAACACGCTGATCGGCCTGCTAATGAAGCTTCCCAGCGCCGCGACGTTGATTTCAATCTAGTTCCCATTCCAGATGTCAAGAGTTGTCCTCCTTTGTATATCAGTTTTTAACTTAATAGGATAGAAATTAAGATATAAATAATAAAATTCGTCCACCTACGTCTCGACTCTCACGTAGAGAAGAGGTGGTATTGTACAGAATTCGCATAGGCCACACACGTCTAACTCACGGATATCTCTTAACCAGAGAAAAGGTTATCCCAGATGTGACACATGTGATGTACCTTTAACCGTACATCATATGCTAGCAGAATGTACCAAATATGATGCCTTGCACATGCAATTTGATCTCTCCCAATCATATGAAGAACTTCTATCATATGATAACGGCGACAAACTTTATAAATTTCTCATCCATAGTAATCTATTTAACAAAAATTAATTCACATCCTACACATTTCTTTCTTTTCTTTATTTTCATTCACATACATAACTTTTATTTTGCTATTACTTTCATCATCATCATTTTATTTTGTTATTTATACACTTAGAAAACAAGCCAATCATCAAACATACCTGCATTCACTCTTCTCATTTACTTTCATTCACAGGCGGCGCAATATGACCTAACCGGTTGAAGCGCCCAAGTTTCTCACGTCGTCGTTAAATAATAAAGAAAAACAAAAAAAGGCAACGGTTGTTGGATATGAGACAGGCATTTTGGGATGTGGTGCAAAATAACAAATTGCATATAGTGTGATGCCCGTGCACACTGACTAATAAAGTTCGTCCTCCTGCCTCTCGACTCTCACGTAAAGAGAAGGTCGTACTGTCCCGAATTCGAAAAGACGACACACGTCTAACTCACGGATATAAATAATTTATTTAACAAAATTTAATTTATATCTAACACATTTTTTATTCATTTCCGTTCAAATAAATAATTTTTCTTTTGTTTAAACACACTATCAACTCAATTAATTAGCTTATAACATCACAAGCGGCGCAATATGACCTAACCGGTTGAAGCGCCCTAGTTTCTCATATCGTCCTAATTTCTTTTTCTTATAGGTATCGGTTAAAATTTGACCCAAGCATATCTAGAGAAAAAAGGCAAAGTCCATCTTGAACATGTCAACAAGTAAGTAGGGGAGTTTATTACTCCCCGAAACTAGAGGCGAGCTCTGACCGTCGACGGAAAAAACTACCCCCTTCCCTCCCCTTGCCTGTGTCTGGATCTGTCCAGCTTGAGTATGTTCACCACAAGCATAATGACCGATCGGTTGTCGCGCCCTGTTTTAACTTGAGTATTTCTGTCGCTAGGTCGACCCTAACGGAACTCTCTGGGTGATATCCGACAAGATGCCTATGCTGCTCTTCACCGACAAGAAAGATTCTGACGCCAACTTCAGAGTGCTCCGCGGGATGACCAGTGACCTTGTCCAGGGCACGGCCTGTGAGAAGGAAGACAACATCAAGTCACGGTTCCAAGCCGGGGACAGCGTCTTCCCCATGGATGACACAGAGAGCTCGGGACAGATGGGACAAATGCCCTGTCAAAACGCCGCCGTCCAGCTTGAAACCTCGGCAGTATTGGGAGTCACAATCATTTTCAACATTCTCTTAACTTACATCATTAGGAAATAGTATCTAAAAACAAAAACATTTTTTGATGTTGTCATCAATGTTGTAAACTCCTTGTGCCATCTTTAGGATGATTTTATTTTTCACGAACCATTAACAGTAAGGAAAGTATTTTATAATTTTGTATATAAAATATAAAAAAATAGTTGACATTCATTAACCATCAGGGCCTGGATTGTCAAGAAAATTCGCTGGTCACAAATGGGGAGTTAACTGCCGATAATGTGAGAGTTGATCAATAATGAAAAATATAAGTAAAATAAAATTAACACTTCAAAAAATATATCTTGGATACAATAATTTGTTTTGATCAGACAGGCCCTACTAATTTATAGTTATGTGGCACGTATTATGTTTTGTGTTTTGTAGAACTTAAATTTGATGTGAATTAATGTACAAATGTGTTGTGAATGGAAATGTATTTTGTGTTAAAAACATCGGCATTAAATTTGTTTATGAAGTGAACATTATATTCAATCACCATTATGAAAATAACATCTTATTATGAATTAATGGTTATTTATACATGTGAATCGGTGGTTAACTTAATGCTAAGAAAATCACGTAGCTTATGCTAAATTGATCTGACTAGGTTATGCAACGTGTAATATAAGTATTATGTGCACTAGAACTCAAAATGTCATGTAGGATAGAGAATTGTCACATAAATAAATACGTACAAAAGTTATAATAATATAATTTTGTAGTATTATGTATATTGGCCTTTTAAAGTACTTTTAAACAACAAAAAAAATCGTTTTGTGTGATGTTAAATTAAGTTACATCCAAGTAATAAATTTCAATCCTTGGTTTCTCATCTAGATATAAAAAATATTAAAATATAATTTTCCAAACTAGAATAATAATTTATTGATGCTATTATCTGATTACTCAAAAGATTGCAACTAACGAATTTTTAATATCACATGCGGCGCAATATAACCTAACCGGGTGAAGCCCTATAGTTTATCACGTCACCGTCGTAAATAGTTTTCTCCTGTCCTTCGCACAAACATTAATTAAATAATTATGATTTACGATACCAAGACTGGGTTGTATATACATACTAATTAATCAATGAGTTAACAAAGAATCTCACTTTATATTGTTTCTAAAGGTCCCACTTAACAACAAAAAACGTGTTGTTACGCTCTTATTTAAGTTCCCTAAAAGACATTTAAGTGTGTACTCTAAAACTATACAGTAATCAAAATTTGGAATTAGAAACATTATCATTTTTTGCTCTATTACATCCCATTTATTGTACCTTGTGTTATCCAAATATACGTTATAGTTTTACCTAAGTTTTGTAGGGAATAAGTTGTGGTAAAACATGAGAATTCGAGATAGAGATGCAGAAAGAAATAATGCCGAAACGTTCATAGCCACATTATCAACTTAGTTTAGATCCAACAAAACACTTGAAATTAATAATTAGACTGTACACATTATTGTTGGCCGTCTTAAAAAAATAAACAAACATCAAATATCAACGTTTTTATTATTCAAATTAATCATTTCATAACCTTCCATGAATTCTTTCTTTCTTTCTCTCATCTCATCAACTTTCAATATCACAGGCGGCGCAATATGACCTAACCCGTTGAAGCGCCCTAGTTTCTCACGTCGTCGTCGATATCCAGTTGGACTTCTAAAACACTCTATTCAAGATAAAAAGTCCACCTCTCCAACATCAGCTAGAAAGATGGGAGTATATTACTCCCCGAAACAAGAGGCGAGCTCTGGCAATCGTCGTCGGGGACACCTCCCCTTTCCTTTGGCGACCTCCAAGACGATGATGACGATGACACAACGAACGATGACAAAGTTAAGCTGGTTCTGACCACAGTATGGGCCCCTGCAGTTTGTGACCATTGTGACCTAACGGTTGACGCGCCCTTAATCCAAATGAACCAAAAATAAATTATAATGAAAGATAACCACAGCAACTGTTTGCTGTAAAAATAATATAAGTTATATATTGCAGATTTACGGGAATTAAACAGTTGTGGCCATCCGCGAAGCTCTCAAACTCAAATACATTCTTCATTGCCGTTGTGCAGAATACCTTTTTTGTGTTCAGATAGTTTGAGCTCACTTCAAGCTATAAAACTGACGTATTCAAATTATCATTTGGTACAAGACATCCAATTCTATCTAAAAAAAAAAAAAAAACCTCTAAGGGTTATATAATAGAGTTTTGCTGGATACCTGGACACGTGGGCATGGAGGGAAATGAACCTGCTGATATGGCTGCTAAGGAAGCTTCCCAGCGTCGCGACGTTGATTTCAATCTAGTTCCCGATCCAGGGGGGTGAGACTCGACTGGACTCGACTTTCACGTGGTTTTGAATTATCTGATTCCGTCCACAAAGAAACATTTCCGACATTTGGTAGACTCGAGTTTCGTTTCCGATTTTCGGAATCATTCCGTGACTTGCGGCTGTGGCAAGGATTTAACCATTGTTAAGCCAATCGGAAGCTTCGTTATAAAATTATTAGTGTCCACCGCCATGCTTATGTAGAAGAAACCAGCAAGCTGCATATTTATAAGGCAGTGAGTTTCTGTGTAGCCGTGTTTTGTCTTTTTATCTTGTGAACGCAAACAACGTCAACTTTGAGGTATGATTGTTAATTATTACTTATAACTAAATAATATTGAAAACAAAATATTGTGCAACAATAAACAATTTATAAAGTTTCAAATTAGTGTACTGTGGACCAACAAATCAAGGAATATCCCGGTATTTAAGCAAAATATGATACTATGTTATCGAAATAAAAATGGAGGATTTTGTTGTTTACAAATTTTCAACCGTCGGAAGTGTTTCCGACAGCTAAATAGCAGACGGAATCGAAAGATTCGTTGAGTCTACCGATTGTCGGAATAGGGCACGGAAATCAACCAAACCACGCGGATTCGGCGTCGAGTCTCACCCCCCAGATGTGGATACAATTACAAGCAACGGTTGTTAGTGTTGAGAAGGGCATCTCGGGATGTGGTGCAAAATAACAAATTGCATAGTGTGATGCCCACACTGCATGACCAATAAAATTCGTCCACCTGCCTCTCGACTCTCGAACTTGTATATATCATATTATAATAACCGACAAACTTTCTAAATTTCTCATTCAAAGTAATTTATTTAATCAAATTTAATTCACATCAAACACATTTTCATTTGTTTTTTTATTTCCAGAATTGGCCCAGAGCATGGCTCTGCTAATCGTACAAGGCGATTCAAGAGAAAAAGTCCACCTCGCAAACATCAGCTAGTATGAAGGGTAGTATTTTACTCCCTGAAAATAGAGGCGAGCTCTGACAATCGTCGTCGGGGACTTTGCCCCCTTCCCTTGACGACCATCCCGACGACGATGACAATGACACAACGAACGATGACAAAGACGATGACGACCGCGACGTGAGAAACCCCCTTCCTCCCCTTCCCCGTGGCTGGTTCTGACCAGCATGGGCTCCTCCTCCCCCACCCCTAGGTTAGAGTGGTGCATTATGACCTAACGGTTGACGCAACTTAATCCAAATAAACCAAAAAAAATTTAAACAAATAATTTTTTTACTGTTACTATCATCACCAATCATGTTTCTTTTTATTTATAGACTTAAAAAACAATATAATCATCAAACGCAACATATACTCATTTCATTAACTTGCAATATCACAGGCGGAACATATGACCTAACCGGTTGAAGCGCCCTAGTTTCTCACGTTCTAGTTCATCTCTTGCTAGAAAATTCTCCTTATTTCCTCCTGCCGCACGTAATTTGATCTCTCACAGTCAAATGAATTAAGACTTATATTTTATGATGACGGTGTCAATCCTTCTATATTTACCTTTTAAAGTAATTTATGTAACAAAATTTTAAAAAAGAGAAAAAGTCCACCTCGTAAACATCAGCTAGAAACAGGGGAGTATATAATTAATCCCCGAAACTAGAGGCGAGCTCTGGTAATCGTCGTCGGGGAAAACTACCATTTCCCTTGACCTACCCGAGACAATGACAATTACACAACGAACGATGACAAAGTCGATGACGACCGTGACGTGAGAAATCCCCCTTTCCTCCCCTTGCCTGTGGCTGGTTCTGACCTGCATGGGCGCCTCCTCCCCATATCCCCTATAGGTTAGAGTGGTGCATTATCACCTTACGGTTGACGCGTCCTTAATCCAAAAAAAGTCAACTAAAACACATCGATCACATTTTTAGTAATTAAATAAACAATATTTTTTTTCTATTACTAAATCATCTCCATCATTTTCCATCAACTTTTATAAACTTACAAAACAATATAATAATCTAACATGCCATGAACGCATTTCTTTTACTTACAATATCATAAGCGGCGCAATATGATCTAACCGGTTGAAGCGCCCTAGTTTCTCACGTTGTGTTAAAGCACCATCGTTGAATGAGTAAACGAGAACCCTCCCCCTTTCCTTTCCCCCTACCCGTGGCTGGTTCTGACCAGCATGGGCTCCTCCCCCCCCCCCCCCCCTAGTCTAGAGTGGTGCATGATGACCTAACGGTTGATGCGTCCTTAATCTAAAAAAACAAAAAAAAAACATTCTTCCCACAACAGCAGGGATGCCTCGACGATATTCAGACTATCCATGCCTACACAACTTGAAATATTGTTTCTTCCGTATGTCATTGTATTTAATTGGCCTTCAAAGTCCAACTCGCCACCTTCCCGTGGTTTGGCCTGTGAGTAGGGGAGTAGTGTTTTCCCCAAAACTAAGGGCGAGCTCTGGCCGGGTGGGTTGCGTGTTGCAAAGAGAGCTCTCGCGCAACTTTTTATCACACCTTTCTTCATTCACACAGCCTTACTCATATTTATTTTCTTCTTTCACTTTTTTTTTCTCCATACTTGCCGGCTCTCTCTGCAACGAGCACTCCTCCGTTCCCACCCAGTTAAAGCCATCCAATCGAACATCCTCACTCCTTCCCATTAACCCCCCGCGTCTTCCCTTACGTTCCTCCCTTTGGAAAGAAGAAAACATGGTGGTAATCCACAATTATGGAAAAAGAAAATTTGGAAGATTCCAATACACTTGAAATGGGCACTGATAACTACTGTTGAGTGCCCTAAAACAACATTAACTAACTAACTAACTAACCAGTATATTCGATTTTCGCAAAAGAAAATTTAAGCTTAACCAACCGATAAGTAAGTTAACTATACCACATGATAATAAAACATATTTAAAGTACTTGCGATCACTCGCATAAACAAAAACTACACAAATGCAGGATACAACGTCACATAAAAGTAGTCTGGTCCATTGATAAAGTTCATTCGTAATAGTATAATGTGGTCAAAGACGGTTAAGTTAACAATGGTTTGGTTTTGGTTTGGTTTGGGTTAATCTGAAAAATATAAACGATATCCAAAGAGGCTAAGGAACCAATAAAAAACTCATCGCCATATTTTAGTAATTATTTATTCATTTGAACATGATTGAATACAGCATTCCTTTACCATTTTACATCAATATTAATTTGGGTTGGTTAGAGGGCGTGTAAACTAGTAGGTCATAATACGCCACTCGTACCCAAGCGCGTAGGGAATACAGACCCTTGCTGGACAGATGGGCCCGGGGTAGAATTGGCCCAAGCATTGGCTTTGCTAATCGTAAAAAGGCAAGAAAAGAGAAAAGGACCTTCTCGCAAACATCAGCTACTATGTAGGGGAGTATTTTTCTCCCCAAAACTAGAGGCGAGCTCTGGCCGCCGACGTGAGACCCCCTGCACGTGACTGGTTATTCCAGCACAGTGGAGTTTTCCCCATGTCCACCTTAGGATAGAGTGGCGCATTATGACATTAGGATACAAATAGGCCCTAAGCTTCCTTTAAATATAATAACACTTTCATCACCACCTGTACTGGTATACATTGTCTCCATTATTATTCTCTAATATTCTCATTAACTCGCCAAGAGTAAGCCGTTTAAAAGTTGTCGTGGGTTTAAAAGTCGTGGTTCTTTGGCCCCTCACATTTAATCGTGAAACCGGTTTTGGTTTCATTGTGGTGGTAGTGGTGGAAGTGGTGGTAGTGGTGGTAGTGGCGGCTTTAGTGGCTGGCTTTGTTCGCCTTGAGACAGAACGAAGACGTGGCGGCAATGTGGTAGTTGTAGTTGTTGTAATTGTGCTCGGATTTGGTTCAGAGAATACCCTGTCTACTGGTAACAGCGCACCTGAAAACAAGTTAAACTATTGTACAACTATGAAAGACGATTTGCTTGTTTCATATTGTGTATAAACTTACCTAAGTCTAACCATAGATTACAATAATGTAACATAAAATTTTATTTTATTTAAAAATTAACATTATGTACCATTTACCCAGTCTAGGCCCGGACTGAAATTCATGATCATTTATTCATGATCTATAATTTCGCGGAACTTGTTCGTGAATAGAAGAAATACATTCCAACTACCTCAAATACATAGAAAGACTGCAAGATATTCGCGTTTAAAAGCAAAGTGGCTGACATCTGGTGGTCAAGTGGAGAACTGCTCCAAGGCAGATACCGGGCGGCTGCATGGCGGCATTCAATGTTAAACCAATGCAATATTGTAGCGTCACGGTCAACTCCAGAAAGAATTTACTCGATCATGTTTATTATTTAGCAAGCAAGAAAGGTCATAAAATTAGTAATACACATTTTTGCAATGCGTAAAGAAACAAAAAGTCTGAATGTGTATATTATTCCGTGCAATACTGTGGGTTAGATGGGAGTTCTATCATCGGTTCTATTCCTATTCCTTGAGACACATTTTTCACAACTTTCATCAGTTTCATGGATACCACCAACCGATAAACGATAAACCATAAAAGTAATTAATTGGATGAGCGTAGCGAGCGAAGCGAAGATTCCATTTCACTACACTGCAGAAAAAAATCCGGAATGTTTTTTTTTCTTTTTTTTTTGTATTTTTGTCTGTTTGTTAGCACGATTCCGGCTAAACCGATACTCCGATTGCGATGAAATTTTATGGAGGTCTTCGAAATCTCTAAACTTAGAACTGCCACGTTTTTGAGCACAATCGAAAAAAAAATTCTCATGAAAATCGCAATTTTACGATTTTTTTCGATTTTTTAAAAATTTCTTCGACTTACAACACCTGCATGCTTTGTCCGATTCTAATGATTTTTTCACAGAACCTTAATTTTATGAATTGATATATTCGTGTAAAATTTGAGCGTTATCAAAAAAATATTTTTTACGAAAATCGCAATTTTACGATTTTTTCCTTTTTTAAAATTACGATTAATTAAAAAAAATTAAAATTTAAGTTAATTTTTTATTAAATTTAATTTAATTTTTTATTAAATTTAATTTAATTTTAAAAATATCTTCAACTTAGTACCGATAATGATTTTTTCACAGAACAACAGAAAATCCGCATAACACATGGCAGCTCAATGCACCAATTACGCTCATCCAACAACGCGGCAGGGCGTTTTCCTAGTGGTAATTAATTTGTTACAATGATGTGCTGTAGGCGGTATAGGGCCAAATCGGGCTAAGAGCTATGTACCGTCTTTGGGTTCAACATTCTAAACCCAAAGATACTGTAAACCATAGTTGGATGAGCGTAGCGAGCGTAGCGAGCGAAGCGAGCGAAGCGAAGATTCCATTTCACTACACTGGAGAAAAAAATCCGGAATGTTTTTTTTTTCTTTCTTTCTTTCTTTCTTTCTTTCTTTCTTTCTGTATTTTTGTCTGTTTGTTAGCACGATTCCGGCTAAACCGATACTCCAATTGCGATGAAATTTTATGGAGGCCTTCAAAATCTCTGAACTTAGAACTGCCACGTTTTTGAGCGCCATCGAAAAATTATTTCTCATAAAAATGGCAATTTTACGATTTTTTTCGATTTTTTGAAAATTAATTTTACTTATAACATCTACATGCTTTATCCGATTTTAATAATTTTTTCACAGAACCTTAATTTTATGAATTAAGATATTCGTGTGAAATTTGAGCACAATCGAAAAATTATTTCTAATGAAAATAGAAACTTTGTGGGTTTTTTCTTTTTTAAAACAATTTTTTTACTTATTACACCTACATGCTTGATCCTATTGTAATAAGTTTTTCACAGAACCTTAATTTTATTAATTTATATATTCGTGTGAAATTTGAGCGCAATCGAATAATTATTTCTTATAAAAATCCCAATTTTTTGATTTTTTTCTTTTTTTAAAATTACGATTAATTAAACAAATTTAAAATTTAACTTTTATTTTTTATTAAATTTAATTTAATTTAAAAAAATTTGAACTTAGTAATAATTTTTTCACAGAACAACAGAAAATCCGCATAACACATGGCAGCTCAATGCACCAATACGCTCATCCAACAACGCGGTGGGACTTAAGCGTTTTCCTAGTATATATTATGCAAGTCTCATTAATGGTGTAATTGATAATTGGTATAAATATAATATGAAATTTTTGTAACTAGGAAAACGCTTAAGTCCCGCCGCGTTGTTGGATGAGCGTAATTGGTGCATTGAGCTGCCATGTGTTATGCGGATTTTCTGTTGTTTTGTGAAAAAAATCATTACTAAGTTGGAAGATATTTTTAAAATTAAATTAAATTAAATTTTAATTTTTTAAAATTAATCGTAATTTAAAAAAAGGAAAAAATCGTAATATTGAAATTTTCATAAGAAATAATTATTCGATTGCGCACAAATTTTACACGAATATATTAATTCATAAAATTTAGGTTATGTAAAAAAAATCATAACAATCGATTAAAGAATGTAGGTGTTATAAGCTGGAGAAATTTTAAAAATTGAAAAAAAGTCGTAAAATTGCGATTTTCGTAAAAAATAGTTTTTTGATAACGCTCAAATTTCACATGAATATATCAATTCATGAAATTAAGGTTCTGTGAAAAAATCATTACAATCGGACAAAGCATGTAGGTGTTGTAAGTCGAAGAAATTTTTTAAAAATTGAAAAAAATCGTAAAATTGCGATTTTCATGAGAAATAATTTTTCGATTGTGCTCAAAAACGTGGCAGTTCTAAGTTCAGAGATTTCGAAGACCTCCATAAAATTTCATCGCAATCGGAGTATCGGTTTAGCCGGAATCGTGCTAACAAACAGACAAAAATACAAAAAAAAAAAAAAAAAAAAAAAACATTCCGGATTTTTTTCTCCAGTGTAGTAAAATGGAATCTTCGCTTCGCTCGCTACGCTCATCCAATTATTATTACTAGGAAAACGCTTAAGTCCCGCCGCGTTGTTGGATGAGCGTAATTCATTGAGCTACCATGTGTTATGTGGATTTTCTGTTGTTCTGTGAAAAAATCATTTAAGTTGAAGATTTTTTAAAAATTAATTTAAATTAAATAAAAAAATAAACTTTAATCTTTAATTTTTTTAATTAATCGTAATTTTAAAAAAGAAAAAATCGTAAATTTTCGATTTTCATAAGAAATAATTATTCGATTGTGCTCAAATTTCACACGAATATATTAATTCATAAAATTAAGGTTCTGTGAAAAAATCATTAAATTCGGATAAAAGCATGTAGGTGTTGTAAGTCGAAGAAATTTTTAAAAAATTGAAAAAAATCGTAAAATTGCAATTTTCATGATAAATAATTTTCCGATTGTGCTCAAAAACGTGGCAGTTCTAAGTTCAGAGATTTCGAAGACCTCCATAAAATTTCATCGCAATCGGAGTATCGGTTTAGCCGGAATCGTGTTAACAAACAGACAAAAATACATAAAAAAAGGAAAAAAAAAAAAAAACATTCCGGATTTTTTTCTCCAGTGTAGTGAAATGGAATCTTCGCTTCGCTCGCTACGCTCATCCAATTATTAATAATATATGTCCATAAATAATTATAGTTTTTAAATTTGTGCAGCGCATTGAATGTAAACTATCCTACCTTGATTTTTTATTCCTTTATGCCAAGAGATTTGTACCAACTGCTGCCGTGAACAACAAATAATTATGCATAGACTTAATTATTTATGGGTTCATATTATTCATAATTTCAACCAAAACAACAACAAAACAATTCTAGGACTTAACTAGGCGTAATATAATTAGTTAACTATGCGTATTAATAATAGTAGGCCTATTATAAAGTTTAGTGAAGGCCGGTGCCATCTAGGCCTATATAGAAATTATAACTTTAAATTTTTAGCCACATTGGGGGGGGGGCTTTTTAAATGTGAGACAATTTTTTTAGAAGTTTCAATGGCGAGACGAAACACAAATTTAATAAAAAATCGAGTTTGATAATTTATTCGCGAGGAACCCGCAAAAAATTACTTCCGGGGGGGGGGGGAGGGGGAGAATAAATAATCTGTAATATTATATTATATTACATATCATATAGGCTAAGTAAAGGCCAATAATCATAAGAAATTCGCGGTATTGCCATCAAGTTAAAATTACTGAAAATACAAGTCTCCAAATTACGAGATAAAATTCCTTATTTTGCTAGGTAGTTATTTTGCAGCCGAGGGTTACAAAATATAGTGATTGTCCTACACCATCGTACCCAAGTACTGGAAAGTAGAAATACTTCCAGAACTGACGCTTACAATGAAATATTATGTTTTAAAGCATGAAAAACACACTTGCTCCCTATGCAGCCCGTGTTTTTATCTGCTTTCGGACGGCCATGTTGACATACGACCGTGCTGCTACCTGGTTAGGTTTTAACCGCGAATACCATCTTTCACTTGTAGGATATCCGTCCTGCTGTCAAGAATTGGTCCAGAGCATGGCTCTGCTAATCGTAAAAGGCGATTCAAGAGAAAAAGTCCACCTTGCAAACATCAGCTAGCAAGAAGGGTAGTATATTACTCCCCGAATCTAGAGGCGAGCTCTGGCAATCGTCGCCGGGGACCTTGCCCCCTTCCCTTGACGACCCCCCGGCGACGATGACAAAGACAATGACAACACGAACAATGACAAAGACAATGACGACCGCGACGTGAGAAACCCCCTTCCTCCCCTTTCCCGTGGCTGGTTCTGACCAGCATGGGCCTCTCTTCCTCCCCCCCCCCACCCCCCTAGGTTAGAGTGGTGCATTATGACCTAACGGTTGACGCGTCCTTAATCCAAATAACTACCTCAAATACATAGAAAGACTGCAAGATATACCATCTTTCACTTGTAGGATATCCGTCCTGCTGTCAATAATTGGTCCAGAGCATGGCTCTGCTAATCGTAAAATGCGATTCAAGAGAAAAAGTCAACCTCGCAAACATCAGCTAGTAAGAAGGGTAGTATTTTACTCCCTGAAATTAGAGGCGAGCTCTGGCAATCGTGGTCGGGGTCCTTGACCCCTTCGTTTGACGACCCCTCAACGACAATGACGACAATGACACCACATAGGCCTACGATGACAAAGACAATGACGACCGCGACGTGAGAAACCCCCTTCCTCCCCTTACACGTGGCTGGTTCTGACCAGCATGGGCCCCTCCTCTCCCCCCACAGGAGGCGCAATATGACCTAACGGTTGACGCGCCCTTAAACCTAATAAACATCAAACAACATCCTCCCCCCCCCCCCTTAGGCTAGAGTGGTGCATTATGACCTAACGGTTGACGCGTCCTTAATACAAATAAACCAAAAAAAAATGGGCCCGGGGTAGAATTAGCCCAGAGCATGGCTCTGTACTCGTACAAGGCGATTCAAGAGAAAAAGTCCACCTCGCAAACATCAGCTAGAAAGAGCGGAGTATCTAACTCCCCGAAACTAGAGGCGAGCTCTGGCAATCGTCGTCGGGGACCTTGTCCCCTTCCCTTTACGACCCCCCGGCGACGATGACAATGACACAACGAACGATGACAAAGACGATGACGACCGCGACGTGAGAAACCCCCCTTCCACCCTTACCCGTGGCTGGTTCTGACCAGCATGGGACCCTCCTCCCCCCCCCCCCCCCTTAGGCTAGAGTGGTGCATTATGACCTAACGGTTGACGCGTCCTTAATCCAAATAAACCAATCCCCGAAACTAGAGGCGAGCTCTGGAAATCGTCGTCAAGGACCTTGCCCCTTCCCTTGACGACCTCCCCGACGATGACGACAATGACAAGATAAACGATGACAAAGACAAAAACGATGACTACCGGAACGTGACAACCTACCATTCCTCCCTCTACCCGTGACTGGTTCTGTCCAGCATTCGGACTTTCCTCCCCACATACCCTAGGCTTTAGAGTAGTTTATTATGATCTAACGGTTGACGCGCCCTTAAACGTAGTGAATCCGAATCAGCTTAGCTAGTATGTGAGAAAGTATATAATTGCTTGAAACTAGAGACGATCTCTGGCGGTCGTCGTCAGGGACCTCTCCCCTATTCCTCACGACCTCCTCGACAACGACCGCGACGATGATGACCATGCCAACACGAACGAATGTCATCGGCATTCAAGTTAAATTTACATCAATAAATACATTTTTTACTTTTTAATCAAAATAACTATAACATTATTACTGTCATCAGTCACCATCATCAATGCTATCATCTTTAACATAAAAAAAATATTAACATAAAAAAACATGACCCAATCGGTTGAGGCGCCTTAGTTTCTCACGTCGTCCTCTTGAACGAAGAATATGATTCTGGGCCTGGGGTAGAATTAGCCCAGAGACTGGCTCTGCTAATTACAAGGCGATTCAAGAGAAAAAGTCCATCTTACAAGTACATCATCTAGTAAGAGGGGAGTATATTACTCTCCAAAACAAGAGGCAAGCTCTGGCAGTCGTCGTCGGGGACACCTCCTTATCCCTTGAAGATCTCATTGACTCGAACCCGTCTGGTCCCGGGAAAGAATTGGCCCAGAACATGGCTCTGCTAATCGTACAAGGCACTTGAAGAGAAAAAGTCCATCTCGCAAACATCAGCTAGTAAGACGGGAGTGGTAAGAATATCATTCTCCTGAACTAGAGGCACGCTCTGGAAATCGTCGTCGGGGACACCCTCCCTTATCCCTTGAAGATCTCATTGACTCGATAACAATGACACAACGAACGATGACATAGACGATGACGACCGTGAAGTGAGAACCCCCCTTTCTTCCCACTACCCGTGGCTGGTTCTGATCAGCATGAGCCCCTCCTCCCCTTATCCCCTAGGCTAGAGTGGAGCATTATTACCTAACTGTTGTCGCGCCCTTCCCAAACTAACTATGAACCTTCTACATTGTCGCACTGGAAATACACGAAATCGATTTGGCCCATGACTGCATCGTTGCAAAGC
Source organism: Sweltsa coloradensis (assembly GCA_024449915.1). Classification (NCBI taxonomy): domain Eukaryota; kingdom Metazoa; phylum Arthropoda; class Insecta; order Plecoptera; family Chloroperlidae; genus Sweltsa; species Sweltsa coloradensis. Next base: position 149,619 of record JAMZAV010000979.1, read on the forward strand.
TTAGCTACATTTTATTTGCAACTATTGTTTAAACTATAATACTATTGTACGTAGGCATACATTGAAAGACTGAGAGGGAAATAATAATTATAGAAAATATCGATCCTTTTTTTTATTAATTTATTTGTTTCTATTGGTGGTGTATAAAGGTCTATATTTTCTCAATTTCATTAATCGGGAAATACTCCCGTAGGTGTAATTTATCTTTGGAAATTATTCCAGAAGTTAAAAAATTGTTCGATACACCGCTGAGATGGATTTGGTTATTTCTAGATTGATTTTTTCAAAATGGATTAAGGTGTTCAATGTCACCCATGTCGGATGACCTAAGGGCCTAAGATGCTGATACCTAGGCACACCGAGCATTCATCCTCTGTTGCGAATCGGTTCTCGTTTCCGCCGCATCCACCGTATATAAACGTGGAGCAGGTTTGCGTGTAGGCGTCGTAGTACCACATGGGGAAGTATCCGCGGCACAAACCTTCGTCTACTGGCTGGAGACATCCCTCCTGGCCTGCCGCTGCAAGAGAACATAAGGCGGCTTTATATACCAGTGATTCATGGGGCGGGGGGATTTTTTCCCGAGAAATTTCACGTAATTTTAATTATAAAACGAAAACTATCTACGTAACTATGGAGTGGGGGGACCGGGGGTTGGGGGTTGGGGAAGAGGGGAGGTCATTTTTTTAATAAAGGGGAACCCGCCCGGGTTTTTACCCGGAGCTATTATTATATAAACCTTAGTATTTTTGGGTTTGTTTTTACTCCGAGATGGACATGGATTTTTCGTATACTCTTCAGCAAGTAAAAAACCCTTTAAATTCTAGACACTGTCCCCCATTGTGGTTTTCGATTGCTCTTGGTGATTCAAAAAGCCCGGTATCAGTTTGTATGCCGAGCAGGGTGTCCCCCTTGGGCAGAAGGGGAAAAAACTCTTGATGGGTACGTACGTAATGAAAATTAAAATTATGCCTAACCACCTCAAATCTTGATATTTTTAAGGGAAAATATGCAGCCCCTTTTGAAAAAAACCGATGGCAACCCTTCCAAGGGGGTTAAGGTGTAAACTTTTTTTTTAATCTTTATTTTTAACTCCCAAACAGTTTTTTAATTTTTTTTTTAGCAATAACCCCCCCTGGTCTCACGAGCCTTTATTCTATTCGACCTTTGTCTTTTTGAAAAAAAACTCTACTTGCGATACTGATTCAAAATTTAAACTTTAAAAGTTTTGCCAAAACATCAAAGGTTTACTTTGGTTTTCACAGATGGCCCAAAATTGACAAAAAGGGTTGGAAGTCCCTTTTTATTACCCACCTAACAAAATTTTCAGGCTAAGGGGGACGTGTGTTAGTTTTACTGCAGAGTTTTCGCCATCCGTGAAGCTTTTAAAATACATTCACGTTGTCGTTGTGGAATACCTTTGGTTCAGATATTTTAAGTTCACTTAAAAGCTATAAACTCGTATTCAAGTATCATTTTAAAAAGACACCCAAATTCTATTAAAAAAAACAAACCTCAAAGGGGAAATTTATAATAGATTTTTTGCTGGTACCTGGACAGTGTGCATAGAGGGAAATAAACACCTGATCGGGCTGCAAAGGGAATTTTCCAGGTCGCGACGTTGATTTCAATTATTCCCCTTTTCCCGATTCAAGAGGGATTCAACAAAGATTTTTGGATTTGCGACAAGCATTTTGGGATTGTTGAAAAATAAAAAAGTGGTATTGTGATTGACTAAAAAAATTTCGTCCCCCTAGTCTCGATCTCCGTAGAGAAGAGGTGGTATTGTTAGACTTTGTATAGGCCACACAGCCTAACTCCGGATATCTCTTAACCAGAAAAAAGGGTTTTTTCCCCATATGTGACACATGTGATGTACCTTTAACCCGTCACAATGCTACAGAATGTACCAAATAGACCCTTGCGCGTAAATTTTTCCCTCCCCATCATATCTTCTAATATGATAACGGCGACAAACTTTTTATATTTCTCATTTATAGAATTTTTTAAAAAATTTTAATTCACATACATAACTTTTATTTTGCTATTATTTTCATATCATCTTTTTTATTTTGCTTTTCTTTCATCATCATCTTTTTTTTGTTTTTTATAAACTTAGAAAACAACTAGTCATAAACATACCTGCATTAACTCTTCATTTACTTCATTCACGGGCCCGCGAAATATGAAACCCGGTTTGAAGGCCCTAGTTTCTCACGTTTCGTGTTGGGGAAAACTTCTATTTGCAAAAGATTCAAAATTAACTTAGAAAGTTTTGTAATGAACATCAAGGTTTACTTTGGTTTTTATAGATGGGGTCCCAAAATTTACAAGTTTGGAAGTGCCAAATTACATTTTACATTGCCGTTTTGGAGAATAACTTTTGGTTCAGATAGTTGAGCTCACTTTAAGCTATAAACTCATTTATTAAGACATCATTTAATACAAAAATCCAAATTTTATTTACAAAAATACCTAAAGGTTTAATTAGAGTTTGCTGGAACCCGGACACGGGGCATAGAGGGAAATGAACACGCTGACGGGCTGCTAAGGGAAACTTCCCCGCGTCGCGACGTTGATTTAATTAGTTTCCCCTTCCAAGTCAAGAGTGTAAGCAACGATTTTAGGGTTTGCGACAGGCATCATGGAAATTTGGGGCAAAATAACAAAAAAGCATAGGTGATGCCCCCCTGACTAATAAAAAATTTGTTTTCCCACGTCCGACTCTACCCATATATCATATGCTATGAATGTACCAATTTTTATGATGCCTTGCGCACGAATTTTATCTCTTAAAATTATATAAGAACTTTTATCAAATGATAACGGGACAAACTTTCTAAATTTTTTTCATTTTAAAATAATTTATTTTAAAAACTTTTAATCATACAATTCTTTAAGTTATTCTTTCCATTCAATTAAAACTTAGTTTTTGCTATCTAATCATTTTCATCATATATATACTTTTTTTTTTTATAATATAAGTTTTTAATTTAAAGTACTCGGTTTTTTGGGTTTCAATGCCACGTATATTTCGTTTTCGACGAAAGTAGGCTTAACGAAAAATAATGGGGATTGAAACCCAAAAAAACCGAGTAATTAATCATATCGGCCCCAAAACTTCAATATATTATACTTAGAAACAAAATAACCATCAAAAACATATAAATCATTTCAAATTTAAAATAAAAAGGCGGCGCAACAGACCCAACGGTTGAAACCCCTAGTTTTCAGTCGTCGTTTAGCCTGGGGCATTATATTTTATCCCCAACGGTGATGCGACCTTAAATCCCAAAAAATCTAACCGAAAGAAATTTAAAATTATTTACTTTCGGGGTAGGCCCCCAAGAAAATAAGGGTAAGGTAATAAATGGGAAAATGGTAAACCCCTTTCCTAAATTAAAACCCGGTGTCACCCCAAACTGAAACAATTAAATTATTTTTAATAAAATTTTTTTTACGTGCGCATCAAAATAAAAAATAAAATTTATATTTAGGGTCTATAACCCCCTCAGTAGAACTGATTCCATGGGGGACAGTAAAAAAAAAACGACCCCCGCCAACCCTGTAGGACCCCAAGTAAGGACAGTGGGGTAACCACCAAAGATCACTATTTTTAATAGGTAATATAGCAATCAGTGTATGGACAGGCGAAACCCGCGGTCAACGCCAGAATCAACAAGGCCCATAAGAAAACTCTGAAATTTATTATGTGCTTGTTTTTATCGGGCGGGATATTGACCTATACTTTTAATGTCGGAAAAAAAAATAAAAACTAAACTTTACAAATGCATGTATTGGTTATAGTAAAATAAATGGATTTTTATTCAAACGGCATCTACAACATAATAACATTAGAGCATTTTACAGAATACCGGCTGAATCATATCCCCAAAAATTATTTTGTTGAAGAAATAATAATTACTAGAATACCTGGCTGACCATGAGACCCAACAAAAGTGCCACCCACATAAGCTCGCTGTTTGTCACACAAACATCAGAAGATTTCTGGTTAGAGGTGAGGAAATTCTTCACTTGCATTAACACTTTCTTGTTATTATCCTTGTTTACAAAGTCTACGTGCCTAGTTACAATATAACAGAGTGGAACTTATGACCTCTCACGTCATGTCCAACCTTTTTAAGGCTGGTTCCAAGTATTGCTATACCCGATAAGAACAGTAAAATACACTTCTTGTATTTCACCAATCGCCATTTCCACAAATAACGAATAACGAAGATTATTATATAATAAATAGCTGAGTATGTGACTACACTTAAACTATGAGATTTCTGGCGGTCGTTGTCGGGGAACGGCTCAGAGCATGGCTCTGCTAATCGTAAAAGGCGATTCAAATGAAAAAGTCCACCTCGCAAACATCAGCTAGTAAGAAGGGTAGTAACTTATTCCGAATTAGAGGCGAGCTCTGGAAATCGGTGGGGACCTGCCCCCTTTCCCTTGACGACCCTTTCATGACCCCTCGACAACAATGCCGACAGTGACACGACGCAGGCCAACGATGATAAAGACAATCACGACCGCGACGTGAGAACCCCCTTTCCTCCAATTACCAACCCCGTCTGGGCCCGGGGTAGAATTGGCCCAGAGCATGGCTCTGCTAATCGTAAAATGCGATTCAAGAGAAAAAGTCCACCTCGCAAAATCGTAGTATGAAGGGTAGTATTTTACTCCCGAAAATAGAGGCGAGCTTGGGAACGTCTCGGGGGCCTTGCCCCCTTTCCCTTGACGACCCCCCGACGACCATGACGCAAGCACCACGAAAGAGGGGACAGACAATGCGTCGCGACGTGGAACCCCCTTTCCCCCCTTACCCCCTGGGTGGTTCTGACCACATGCCCCCCCCCCCCCTAGGTTTAAATGGTGCATTAAACCCCAACGGTTGACGGTCCTTAAAACCAAAAAAAACAAAAACGATGACGACAATGACACCACGAACGATGGCACAGACAATGACGATCGTGACGTGAGAACCCCCCTTTCCTCCTCTTACCCATGGCTGGTTCTGACCAGCATAGGCCCCCCCCTCCCCCTCCCTAGGTTAGAGTGGTGCATTATGACCTAACGGTTGACGAGTCCTTAATAAAAAAAATAAAAAAAAATAATAATATAAACAACTTCTATCATAATGTGATTACGACGACATTCTTAATTTATCATTCAACGTTATTTATTTAACCAAATTTAATTCACATCAAACACGTTTCATTTTTTATTCAAATCAATCATTTTTCTTTCTTTATTACTATCATCGCCATCACTTCCTTTTCTTTTATACATTTGGAAAACTTTGTAATCATCAAACACATTATAAACTCATATTATTAACTCACAATATATCACAGGCGGCGCAATATGACCTAACCGGTTGAAGCTCCCTGGCTTCTCACGTCGTCTTTGATGTATCGTTACTAGCGCGAATGAAATAAAACAAATATCACACGGCACTTTACCTGTAAAGCATAATTATGTTGATTGATATTGATGAAATAATGAAGGTAAAAATGACATAATACTGAAATTAAAATTATATTCAATTTTATGTACTAAAAGTAAACAAAAGCGCATATTACAGATTGCTGAAAATTCAACAGAAATACAAAACAAACAAAACCGTCGAGAATGTCATATATCATCATACTATTTAAAACGATGACATGTTATGAAAGCATGTAACAATAACAAACATTGAAACGTGAGTTCCTTGTAAAATAATAATAATGAAAAGCAGCTTAGTTGACATTCTTGCTGGCGTAACGGCCGACCGTGTTTCTCTGATAGTAATATAGATAAGAAAACATTAGTACACCTAGTCCACGCTGTGCACACCAAGTTCCGGGCCTAGCAAAATGTTGCGGGCCCTGTTATTTGGGATTTTAATCACTCAGGTAGGGAGAAATCAAATATTTGTACTCATTTGTCGCCAAGATTTTCAAATTTCGAAATGGAATAAATAATAATTGTTTTCTAAATTATCCCCTTTCTAGACTAATTTTTAAAAAATCTATAAATCAGTGGGTGTCTTCGATTGGTCTAAGTCATCCAATGCTATTTAGAAAAACTAACAATATCGTAGACGTAGAGTTTTGCTGGACACGTGGGCATAGAGGGAAATGAACACGCTGATCGGGCTGCTAAGGAAGCTTCCCAGCGTCGCGACGTTGATATCAATCCCCCCGGCGACGATGACAATGACACAACGAACGCTGACAAAGACGATGACGACCGCGACGTGAGAAATCCCCCTTCCTCCCTTTACACGTGGCTGGTTCTGACCAGCATGGGCCCCTCCTCCCCCCCTTCCTTAGGCTAGAGTGGTGCATTATGACCTAACGGTTGACGCGTCCATAATCCAAAAATAAACAAATAGTTCCCGTTCCAGATGTCAAGAGAATATTCAAGCAACGATTGTTCGATTTGCGACAAGCATCTTGGGACGTGGTGCAAAATATAAAATTGCGTAGTGTTATGCCCACACTGAATAATGAAATTCGTCCACCTACGTCTCGACTCTCACTTAGAACAGAGGTGGTATTGTCTAGACTTCGTATAGGGCACACACGCCTAACACACGGATATCTCTTAAGGCTATTCCAGAGCACTCTAACCGATATTTTGAAAGTCAACGGAAAATGGCTAAGAGTTGGTTGGATGAAAGATGAACTTGAATAATAAAGGAAAAAAAAAAACTTTTTTTTTGGACGGGGCAAAAGCTCTATTTTGGCCGTTATATGCAAATTTTGGGTCATTACGGAAAGAATGTTTTGGATGCAATATTTAATTTTAGCTATGATTTTTTTGTTATTGCTTCTACACACCTTTGTCTCTGGACTGAGTATAAGGGAAAAGAATTTTCTGAAATAATGTTCGATGTAAGATTTTTTTCGTCACATGGTACAAAAAAGAGTTTTGAACCGGAACACGAAAAAAATCGTTCATCAAAAGTTATTTTATAAAATTAGTTTCCCTTGTATTCAGTCCAGAGACAAAGGTGTGTTGAAGCAATAAAAAAAAAATCATAGCTTAAAATTAAATATTGCATCTAAAACATTCATTTCCGTAATGACCCAAAATTTGCATATTTTGGCCAAAATAGAGCTTTTGTCCGTCCAAAAAAAAAGTTATTTTTTTTTCCTTTTTTATTAAAGTTCATCTTTCATCCAACCAACTTTTAGCCATTTCCGTTGACTTTCAAAATATCGGTAAGAGTGCTCTGGAATAGCCTCCAGAGAAAAGGTTATTCCCATATGTGACACATGTGATGTACCTTTAACCGTACATCATATGCTAGCAGAATGTACCAAATATGATGCCTTGCGCATGCAATTTGATCTCTCCCAATCATATGAAGAACTTCTATCATATGATAACGGCGACAAACTTTCCAAATTTCTCATCCAAAGTAATCTATTTAACAAACTTTAATTAACTTCATACACATTTCTTTCTTTTCTTTCTTTTCATTTACATACATAAATTTTATTTTGCTATTACTTTCTTCATCTTCAATTTATTTTGTTATTTATACACTTAGAAAACAATCTAATCATCAAACATACCTGCATTAACTCTTCTAATTTACTTTCATTCACAGGCGGCGCAATATGACCTAACCGGTTGAAGCGCCCTAGTTTTCTCACGTCGTCGTAGAGAAAATGCTATTCCCAGATTTGACACATGTGATGTACCTTTAACCGTGCATCATATGCTAGCAGAATGTACCAAATATGATGCCTTGCGCACGCAATTTGATCTCCCCCTAATCATATTAAGAACTTCTATCAAATGATTACGGCGACAAACTTTCTAAATTTCTCATCCAAAGTAATCGATTTAACAAAATTTAATTCACATCATACCCATTTCTTTCTTTATTTTCATTCACATAACTTAAAATTGTTTTGGTATTAATATCATCATCATTTTATTTTGTTAAGTCCACCTCGCAAACATTAGCTAGTTAGAGCGGAGAATATAACTCCCCGAAACTAGAGGCGAGCTCTGGCAAATGGTCGTCGGAGACACCGCCCCCTTCCCTTGACGACCTCCCCGACGACGATGACAATGACATAACGAACGATGACGATGACGAAGACAATGACGACCGCGACGTGAGAATCCCCCTTCCTCCCCTTCAACGTGGCTGGTTCTGACCAGGATGCCCCCCCCCTCCTAGGTTAGAGTGGTGCATTATGACCTAACGGTTGACGCGTCCTTAATCCAAATAAACCAAAAAAAAAATTATTAAATTTTGTTATATATTCACTTAGAAAACAATCAAATCGTCAACACACCATGAGCTCATCTCATCAACTCTCATTATCACAGGCGGCGCAATATTTCCTAACCGGTTGAAGCGCCCTAGTTTCTCACGTCGTCTTTGTAGGAATTGACTAAGGAAAATGTCAGGAAGAATAATTTTGTGAAGTCACATTTCACATTTATTATTAAAATATAAAAAGTAATCGGGATAATGGCTTAAATTGCCTATTTGCCTTTGTTCAATAGATAATTTTTAACTTTTTTTTTAGATATTGTGATAAAGGCAACATACTTTCTTTATATCTCATTCAAAGTAATTTATTTAACAAACTTTAATTCACATCAAAAACACATTTCCTTTATTTATTTTTTGCCATTCATTATCTTTTCTTATACAGAAAATAATGTCATCATCAAACACACCATAAACTCATTTCATTATATTCATTCAAAGTAATCGCAGCGTGTTTGCTAAAACTTGCTAGAACAAGTCATGGCAGTTTCAGTGCCAATTTGTTCAAGATGCTCTAGTAAATTAACACGAATTGTTATCAGTTGTCCCTTGACGACCCCCCGCCGACAATGACGACCGCGACGTGAGAAACCCCCCTTCCTCCCCTTACCCGTGGCTGGTTCTGACCAGCATGGGCTCCTCCTCCCCATCTCCCCTAGGCTATAGTGGCACATTATGACCTAACGGTTGACGCGCCCTTAACGCAAATAAACCAAAAAAACAAACGGCGACGATACGAACGATGACAAAGACAATGACGACGTGGTAAAACACCCCTGTGGCTGGATCTGTCCAGCACGCTTGTGTCCTCTTTATCATCATCTAGGAAAGTAGCGCATAATAACCTACCGGTTCGCGCACCCTAAACAAAATCAACTAACTACTCAAAATCGACGAATGAATTAAAAAAACTGCATACATCATTAAAATATTTCTCAAACGTTTAAAATAAATAATTATGATAATTAATGTGGTATTTTTTAGACATAGCATGTTTATTAATTCTTAATTTTGGTTTCCAGATATCGCCCGTGGTGATGGGAGATGATGAAAACTGTAAGTGTGCATTAATATTATGTGGATTATATTTTTATTACACGATTTTTTATAAGAATAGCGTTGGAAACAAATTTACGTTATATAAGCAAAAGCTAAAAATGCAGATTAATCAAAATTAATGAATACAGAATTATTTATAGTTTGACATCATTGAGTCTAATGGATATTGGGTGTTAATGTTAATCCCAGAGGTTTATTTAAGATCACTTGAAAACTCCATTGTTTGTCCTGTAAGGTTGTGGTTTGCACTAATACCATGTTAATGTAAAAACCAGCTAGAAAAAGCGGAGTATCTTACTCCCCGAAACTAGAGGCGAGCTCGGCAATCGTCGTCGGGGACCTTGTTCCCTTCCTTGACGATCCCCCGGCGACGATGACAATGACACAACGAACGATGACAAAGACGATGACGACCGCGACGTGAGAAACCCCCCTTCCTCCCCTTACCCGTGGCTGGTTCTGACCAGCATGGGCCCCTAGGCTAGAGTGGTGCATTATGACCTAACGGTTGACGCGTCCTTAATTCAAATAAACCAAAAAAATAAAAATATATACATACCCTCGAAAGTAAAGTAGTATCGGTTGATCGTTAAATCCATCGAATGTCCACATTAATTCAGGACCACTGTTTGAACTCCACTTTTTTAATTTTTAACCCCGTCTGGACTGGGAATAGAATTGGTCCAGAGCATGGCTCTGCTAATCGTACAAGGCGAATTAAGAGAAAAAGACCACCTCGCACACATTAGCTATAGTAAGAGGAGAGTATATTACTCCCCGAAACTAGAGGCGAGCTATGACAATCGTCGTCGGGAACCTTGCCCTCTTCCTTTGACGACCCCTCGACGACGGCGACATTGACACCACGAACGATGACAAAGACAATGACGACCGCGACGTGAGAAACCCCTCTTCCTCCCCTTACCCGTGGCTGGTTCTGACCAGCTTGGGCCCCTCCTCCATATCCCCTAGGCTATAGAGCGGTGCATTATGACCTAACGGTTGAAGCGACCATCCTCCAAATAAACTAAAACTTGAGATGTTCTCCATATAATTCCTAATAAACAATTCCCTCGAAAGTAAAGTAGTATTGCTTGATTGTTAAATCCATCAAATGTCCACGTTAATTCAGGACCACTCTTTGAACTCCAATTTTTTTCCCTTACCCGTGGCTGGTTCTGACCAGCATGGGCCCCTCCCTCCACCCCATATCCCCAAGGCTGGAGTGGTGCATTATGACCTAACGGTTGACGCATCCTTAATCCAAATAAACCAAAATAAACCAAAACTTTTTTAAAGCTAAAAGTAATGCAAATTATCAAACAATATAACAAAGTAGATAAATGTGAAGTATAAATGTGGAAATTTGACGGTTGCCCGTCTGGGCCCGGGAATAGAATTGGCCCAGAGCATGGCTCTGCTAATCGTAAAAGGCGATTCAAGAGAAAAAGTCCACCTCGCAAACATCAGCTAGTAGGAGCGGAGTATCTTACACCCCGAAACTAGAGGCGAGCTCTGGCAATCGTCGTCGGGGACCTTGCCCCCTTCCCTTGACGACCCCCCGGCGACGATGACAATGACACAACGAACGATGACAAAGACAATGACGACCGCGACGTGAGAAACCCCCCTTCCTCCCCTTACCCGTGGCTGGTTCTGACCAGCATGGGCCCCTCCACCCCATATCCCAAAGGCTGGAGTGGTGCAATGACCTAACGGTTGACGCGTCCTTAATCCAAATAAACGACGCATCCTTAATCCGAATAAACCAACATAAACCAAAACTTTAAAAAAAAGTAATACAAATTATCATACAATATAACTTAAAGTAGATAAATGTGAAGAATAAGTTAATGTGGAAATTTGCTGGATTTTATACAATTACGATCTTTATAAATGTGCATTGAACGTTATTTAAAACGATAGCCCGCGCTTATCCAACTAATCCATGAACCCAACAGACAAGGAGATATGCTCGCAAGAAGTGAAGGTCGGTCGCTGCAGGGCGTCGATCCCCATGTGGTACTACGACAAAGAAGAGCGGACGTGCAGGGAGTTCGTCTACGGAGGGTGCGGGGGGAATGGTAACAAGTTCGAGACGAGGGAAGACTGCGAGTTTGTCTGCATACCCCCAGGTTAGTGAAAGAAGATAATATTACCCCCAAAACATTATGTTTATTGTTCCCCCGTCTGGGCCCAAAGCATGGCTCTGCTAATAAACAGGTAAGCCCAATCGCAAACATCAGCTATAGCTGGGGAGTAGGTCTAATTCCCAACGAAACTGGATACGAGCTCTGGCAATCGTCGTCGGGGACACCTCCCGTTCCCCTTGACGACTTCCCCGACAACGACGATGACACAATAAACGATGACAAAAGACAATGACGACCGCTACGTGAGAACCGCTTTTTCCTATCCCTACCCGTGGCTGGTTCTGTCCAGCATGGGCTCCTCCGCCCCATATCCCCTACGCTAGAGTGGTGCTTAATGATCTAACCTATCTAACGGTTGACGCGATTCTAAATAATCTGGTCGAAATCAACCTAAATAATCTGGTTGAAATCGACGATCAGCATTGTGATTGTTAGAGACTGAACTAATGAGCTATAATTTGTCAGAAACAACCAATTAAATCTATGTATAATTGAACATGTTACGGATAGGTACATTTAAATTGCATCTAGATATTGGTACCAAGACAATAAATAAAATATGTTTTAGTATTTATTTCCATTCAAATAAATCATTTTTTTGCTGTTACGATCGTCGGGGACCTTGCCCCCTTCCCTTGACGACCCCCCGGCGACGATGACAATGCTACAAATAGCCACTTTCAGGAGTGCGACGATCATAGTTAGCCACTTTCCCGGGGTGCGACGTTTATAGTTAGCCACTTTCCGGTGGCGACGTTCATAGTTAGCCACTTTCCGGAGGTGCACGATCATAGTTAAAAAGAACGATGACAAAGACGATGACGACCGCGACGTGAGAAACCCTCTTCCTCCCTTTACCCGTGGCTGGTTCTGACCAGCATGGGCCCTTCCTCTCCCTCCCCCCCCCTAGGCTAGACTGGTGCATTATGACCTAACGGTTGACGCGTCCTTTGTCCAAATAAACCAAAATGCTGTTACTATCATCACCATCATTTTTCTTTAATCTTTTATCAACTTAGAAAACAATTTAATCATCAAACACACACACCATAAACTCATTTCACTACCTTTCAATATCCCAGGCGGCGCTATATGACCTAACCGGTTGAAGCGCACTAGTTTTTCACGTCGTCGTTCGTTTCTTTGGTCATCCAGTATTTTTGTACTATGTTTTTACAATCAAATCATAACCCCCCTTTCCTTTCTTTATTCGTGGCTGGTTCTGACCAGCATGGGACCCTCCTCCCTATATCCACTAGGGTAGTGTGGCGCATTATGACCTAACGTTTGACGCGCCCTTTATCCAAATAAAGTAAAAAGTAAAGTAAGTAAAATCATAGGTCATATACCTAGGCGTATCATATGTTTGTGTTATTAAGTTCAAGCTATTACCTATAAAGTTTTGTTGTATTTGGATGAAGCAGGAATCGAAGTTTGTTTAGAGTCAAATTCGTCGTTGCTAAGGCAACCAGTTATGTGACGTCACCACTAATATAGTCACTCTATACAAGCCATTATGATTGTAATAGATAAATTGTTTCACTTTGCAGGATCTGCCATCCCTGTTGACCAATTAAGGTATATGAAAGAACAGTTTTCATTAAACAACAAAGAAAACTACAGACAACAGCAAATGAGAAAAGAAGGTGCATCTCAAGAGTCAATGAGAAAAGAAGAACCATCACAACAACCAATGGGGAAAATATTGACATTTCAGCAGCTAATGGGTAAAGAAGGACCATCACAGCAGCCAGTGGGCAAAGAAGGACATCAAACAGCCATAGAAAAGAAGAACCATCTCAAGAGCCAATGGGCAAAGAAGGGCAATCACAACAGAAGATAAGCAAAGAAGGTCCATCACAGCAGTTAATGGGCAAAGAAGAGCCATCAAAACAACAGCCATTAGACGAAGATGATACAATATATTATATGAGACCAAACGAAGGGGAAGATGCCACAGCTTGGCCAGATATCCCCAGCTTAACATCAATAGCACAAGACACTCCCCAGGGAGGGAAACGGGGCATTATAACTAGGAGATCCACGGTTAAAGCTATAACTACAACTAAAAGTACAACGACAAAACCTAAACTAAAGACGATGACTACTACCACTACTAACAGACCAACCACCACCAATAACAAAAGAATGGACAGGAGAAAAATCCAGAAAGAGGGTTCAAAAAGCGGTCGGAAAAACGAAAGGGGGGCAAAAGGATAAGTATGGTTTATTATCTGAAACTGACGTCATAACATCAAAGTCCATCCCGCAAACATCAGCTGGAAAGTAGAAGTCAATTAAAATGTTACTCCCCGAAACTGGAGGCGAGCTCTGGCGGTCATCAGGACCTCTCCTCATTCCCTTGACGATCTCCCCGACGACGACGACCATGAAAATACGAACGATGACAAGAGACGATGGCGACCGCGACGTGAGAACCCTCCTATTCCTCTCCTTACCCGTGGCTGGTTCTAATCAACATGGGACTTTCCTCCACATAACCCCTAGACTATAGTGGCGCATTATGACCTAACGGTTGACGCGTCCTTAATCCAAATAAACCAAAAATGACCTAACGGTTGACACGCCCGTAATCCAAATAAACCAAAATAAACCAACCTAATTTTCATTTTCTAGTTTTAATTCTTTCAAACTGATGTGGAATTCTTTCAGCACTTTGTACAATTGGTTAAAAAAAAATGGCTCTGAATTCCGAAGTAGAATGACGAGTTTGCGTCATCAGCGAGTGAACCACAGTCAACCACAGTCGATCGCTGGTTGGCTAATACTTCAGCAGTATATGACGACATGATTGGGTAGACTCCCTCCGAACCTCTTCACACACAGCAGCATCACAATATCATCATATAGTTCATTCCAACCCAACCGACAAGAGAATGGTCTAATTTTCACACCTTGGAACGTCAGTTATTAGGAAGAGCATGGCTCTGCTAATCGTAAAAGGCGATTCAAGAGAAAAAGTCCACCTCGCAAACATCAGCTAGTAAGACAGGTAGTAGGGTACATTACTCCCCGAATCTAGAGGCGAGCTCTGGCAATCGTCGTCGGGGACCTCTCCCCATTCCTATTGACGACCTCCCCGACGACGACGACCATGAAAATACGAACGATGACAAAGACGATGACGACCGCGACGTGAGAAACCCCCCTTCCTCCCCTTACCCGAGGCTGGTTCTGAACAGCATGGGCCCCTCCTCTCCATATCCTATCCCCTAGACTGGTGTTCAGATAGCTTAAGTTCACTTCAAGCTATAAAACTCATGTATTCAAGTCATCATTTGGTACAAGACATCCAATTCTATTTAGAAAAACTAAACTCTAAGGGTTCTATAATAGAGTTTTGCTGGATACCTGGACGCGTGGGCATAGAGGGAAATGAACACGCTGATCGGGCTGCTAAGAAAGCTTCCCAGCGTCGCGACGTTGATTTCAATCTAGTTCCCGTTCCAGATGTCAAGAGGGGATTCAAGCAAAGATCATTTACTTTCATTCACAGGCGGCGCATTATGACCTAACCGGTTGAAGCGCCCTAGTTTCTCACGTCGTCGTCGTCAA
The DNA here is from genome assembly GCA_024449915.1 of Sweltsa coloradensis. Lineage (NCBI taxonomy): Eukaryota > Metazoa > Arthropoda > Insecta > Plecoptera > Chloroperlidae > Sweltsa > Sweltsa coloradensis. The sequence goes on from JAMZAV010000979.1 coordinate 164,700, forward strand.
ATAGACCACACACGTCTAATTCACGGATATCTCTAAACCAGAGAAAAGGTTATTCCCAATGTAACACATGTAGTAGAGCTGTTAAGCTGAAAAATTGTGCACTTTTGAGAAAACCTAACCTTTGACCTTGACCTGGCGAACACGTGAGTGTTACTATATGAATGGGCATCCCAAAATTAATTGGAAATGACACCTAAAAGGCTTATCTACACTATTTGCTTCCCAAGTTAAGCGTGTATAATCATTAGGGTCGTAGAGTGGCGGCCATTTTGAATTTCACCTCTCAGCATCCTCAGAGGTCAAATCTGACTTCCCTCCACATCTAAATATGAACATTATGGTATTAGCTAGCTATGCTAGAAGTTTCATGCTTTTCTCAAAAAGTGCACAATTCCATCAAAATGCTCAGTTAAACAGCTCTACTAATGTGATGTACCTTTAACCGTACATCATATGCTAGCAGAATGTACCAAATATGATGCCTTTACGCACGCAATTTGATCTCTCCCAATCATATGAAGAACTTCTATCGTATGATAACGGCGAAAATCTTTCTAAATTGCTCATACATAGTCATCTATAGTCAGCAAAATTTAAATTCACATAATAAACATTTCCTAAAATTATTTATTTTCATTCTCATACATATTTTTTCCTCGTCTGGGCCCGGGGTAGAATTGGCCCAGAGCATGGCTCTGCTAATCGTAAAAGGCGATTCAAGAGAAAAAGTCCACCTCGCAAACATCAGTTAGTATGAAGGGTAGTATTTTACTCCCTGAAACTAGAGGCGAGCTCTGGCAATCGTCGTCGGGGACCTTGCCCCCTTCCCTTGACGACCCCCCCGGCGACGATGACAATAAAACAAGGTACGATGACAAAGACGATGACGACCGCGACGTGAGAAACCCCCCTTCCTCCCCTTACCCGTGGCTGGTTCTGACCAGCATGGGCCCCTCCTCCCCACCCCCCTTAGGCTAGAGTGGTGCATTATGACCTAACGGTTGACACGTTCTTAATCAAAAAAAAAAAAATCCCCTAGGCAGAGATGGGCAGTATTTCAAATACAATTGTATTTTGTATTTCAAATATTGTGTTGAAAAGTATTTGTATTTCAAAATACTCAACTTTGAAGTAACTTTGTATTTTTAAAATACTCAAAATACATTACATGCATGGGACGATAAATAAATCCAAAAAATTAGGCATTAAAAAGTAATGTTTCAATAACAATTTTTTAGCATTTGTCAATGTAAAATTATTATTTCCTAAGTAGCCAAAATTAGGACAGTAAGATTAGCTCGGGCCAATATTTTTGACAATGTTCAATGTCCATTTAAAAATCGCTTGATCCCAATAACTAACTAACTAACTAACCAAATCCATTGAATTTCACATATGTTCTGGTCCATTTTTTTACCTCTTTTTTTCATCCAAACAATTTGAAACCTTATATTGTTCAGGAAGGACATGCTAAGCTAGTGTCTATCTGATAACATTTCCACATTTCAAATTCATGTTTCCTATAAAGGCTTGGCAAAGTACTACCAATTGTCTCTTTATGGCACATGTATTGCCAGTTAATTAAAAAAATATAGTAATAGCCTTTTATTAAAATTTACTCCGATAGACACAACCGCATTTCCTTCTACAACTGTCTTAAATTTTACAATCTTTAGGGTGAAAATAATCGTTGAAAAGCGTTCCAGAATAAACACTTGCATTCTGCATTGAAGCCGGATTTGACAGAGCATCCTAGAGCCTTATTGGCGCACATGTTAAAATGTTTGCATTTATTTGTGTTCATTACCAAATAATTATTAGGTATGTTTTTATAATAATACATTACAAAAATATAAATTTTGTCCTTTGTCATAAAATCACATTAAGGGCCCCGTGAAGTTGCCATTTACATATAAACAATGTTTTTCAATTGACACATCTGATAGTAAATAAGTCAGTCACAAACAATCATCCACATAATCACAAAATTACCTAGGTCTACAATTAAAATAAATTATGTTGAAAATGAAATGTATGTTTATTTACTTTATTGATTTACTAATTTAGCCCCTATGATGATTTTTGTAATGTATTTTTAAAATACAATTGTATTTTTGTATTTAAAATACAAATTTGCCAATGTATTATTATCTTGTATTTGAAAATGCTGAGTTTTGAAGTATTTTGTATTTCAATCACATTATTTTGCCCATCTCTGCCCCTAGGCTAAAATGGCACATTATGATCTAAAGGTTGACGCTCCCTTGAGAAAAGGTTGTTACAAGATGTGATGTACCTGTAACCAAACGCCATGTTAGCAGAATGTACCAAATATATGATGCCTTGCGCAAACGATTTGATCTCTCCCAATCATATCATATGCTATTACTATCATCATATTTTATTTTCTTTTATAAATTTAGAAAACAATATAATCATCAAACACACCATAAAGTAATTTCATTAACTTTCAATATCACAGGCAACGCAATATGATTCATAACGGTGCACGCGCCCTAAGTTTCCTAACGTCGTCGTGATCACTGAACACTGTGAGTATAGAGGGGAATGAACAAGCTAATAAAGCTGGCATGGAAGGATTGATTTCCATCTGGATCATGTTCCCAATGTCAGGAGTAGGTAATGCAAATGGTTGGAATTGGGACAGGCATTTTGATTGTGGTGTAAAATAATAAACTATGTGCCCAGATCGACAAAATAAATAAATAAATAAATTGTATTTCGAGTCTACCCACTCAGTTATATAACTGATCTTCAGTGGGAGACAGTAAATCAAAGCGACCAAGCCAACCCTGTAGGCCCCGACGCAATCGACGAGTGAGCGATAACCAAACAAAGATCTATATTTTTTAAAAGAAATATAGCAATCAGTGGTATGGACAGTGCAAACACCCGCGGATCAACGCCAGAATCAACAAGGTTGATTCAGAACAACTCTGAATTTATTATGTGCTTCATTGCTAGGACGGCTCCAAAGTCACCATTTACAAACTCCTAAGATAAGAACTGAACTGATGGACGTAAGTCCAAATCTGAAGTTAAAAAACTTCCGACTTTAGCAGGAATCGAACCCTGGACATTCTGCATTGGAAGCAGATACGCTAACCACACGACCAACGAGCCACACAAATAAAAAAATAAGACTCTTCCTGCCGCTTCTTGTCTCTCACACCAAGGGGGTAGTACTTGTTCCGAACGTCTGACTCGTGGATATCTACAAACAAGAGAAAAGGTTGATTTTAGGTCCGACAAATGTGATACCTCTAACTGTATATTATATGTAAACAGAATGTACAAAATACAATGCCTTGTGCATGCAATTTGATCTCTCTCGATCATAATATGAATAATTTTCATAAGACAATGGTGACTATTTTTCTAGATGATGAAGAAATTTGCTTAACCAAATTTCACTGACATCCAAATTTATTATTTACAATAAAATAATTAATTTGTCTTATGTTATAATAACAATAATTCCAATTAAAGTCTTTATTTTCGACTTGGCGAAGCTTAAGGCTATAAGGAGTTTTCTTCCGCTTGACCAAGAATACAGATGAAAACAATACGGATACCCACATGTACATATCAGTCAATTCATAGGCCTAAACTTCATATCAAATACGACTTAATAAACTATCATCATCATCCACTATTATCTTAATTATTTTATTGTATAAACTTAGAAAACAACATTTACTAACTTACAATATTACTTGCCGCACAATATGATCTACCTATTTGAAGCACCCTAGTTTCTCACGTCATCATCAAAAAATATAGTTGTCAGAGAAAAGGACAATAAAAAATACAAAAACTTTCAAGAGGGCTAAAAATATGACACCGATGAGAAGATCAATTATGTACCATTGTTCCGTCTTGATTCAGTGTATTCTTGCTTCCTCATTCCATCTTTAATTTAAATTGCAGAATGAACTATAATGCAAAAATATTCATAATTTGTATTGGAATCTATTCATAAATATTTCAATCTTAGAATAAACATAGTTAATGTAGAATAGGAACATTAATAAAGTATGCTTTTGTCGTTAGCATAGTGAAAAATGAACATAATTTTGTTTCTGATTTTAAAACTGGTCCAATCATCCATCCTTCAGTACTTCTTGCTAAGAGTTCTCAAGGATTTCTTTATTAAGGTAGTGTTCAGCTTCTAAACAGAAAACAGAAAGTTATCACAATTTAAAATAATATTATGGTATGGTACATAATCTATAAGTAATGAATAAATAAAAAACATATTATTGATTCTTAGATACCTTAAATATAACTAGACTGGTAATATTTTAGTTTATTTTAGTTAATAAGTTAATTTGTCCTTTAAATTAGAAATCAGTTGTATAACAAATAAGCTGTGATTACTTAAAAAAAATATATATATATGATTATTATAACAGATTTGGTAGAGCAAATTGTAGGTGATTATTTTTACCCGAATCTACGACAACCTTAAACGACAACCCCTGCATTCAAAGTTATTTATTCAACATTTAATTCACATCAAACATATTTCCTTTATTTATTTCCATTCAAATAAATAATTATTCTTTTGCTATTACTATCATCACCAACATTTTTGTTTCATTTATAAATTTAGAAAACAATATAATCATCAAACACACCATAAACCAATTTCATTTACTTTCAATATCACAGGAGGTGCAATATGACCTAACCGGTTGAAGTGCCCTAATTTTTCATGTCGTCGTCACTGACGAACAAAATAACATTATAACTATGAATTTTGGACAAAATCCCATAACCATATAATACTTAATTTTTTTTAAAAGGATATGTTAACATTCAGATATACAGGCTATAGGACAGTGGTATAAACATTTGTGTATTGACCTGATATATCCAACCTGGAAAATCTAGAACACACAGATAGGTTTACATAAATTAGTTAACAGTTTTTACACATTTGTACACAACATAGAGATTTATCAATACCGGTACTGGAATGTTAGTTCAATCCGGAAATTAAAACAAATAACTCAATCACTCAATCAACCTCAGTCTCCCGCTTGCGCCAGACCACCACACTAGTAATTTCATAACTTCTGGATTGTTTGAGTCGATAGGTAGGCCTACAACAAATTAAAATAACACAACTCACAAGGTATAATTTATTCCCATTTTAATTTCTTTGCTTGCAAAACACATTAAAAAGCAAACCCATTCACAGTAAATACATAGTAGCAAAAGGGATACGATGAGCACAACAAAGGGAATAATATTACAAACATATTATTATACACTCTAAAAGCACACTCAAGTTTTCGTATACATACTTGGACTAGATAGCTAATGCAGGCTACATGTTTACAATGTTCATGTCATAATACTTAAAACATTTGGGATATTATCTAATACTGAAACAAGTGCGTACAGAAGCAATAGCAAAAGTACTTACATTAAAATATGTCACTCAATATTACCTAATGGAGTAATGCATAATGCAGTGGCTTGCATTTTAAATAACACTATCAATGTAAAATGAAAAAAAAATCGTTAGCATGTTCTTCATATCAATACCACGTTTATATATCAATAGCATGTTCATTTTCATTTCCAAATTTAATTGTTAAATATAATTTTCAAACTTACGAGGAACACGGACATGGAGGGGGCCATGATTTTATGTTCAGCGCGTTCCTTGTCTAGCACCTATAAATCATTTCAATTTGATACAACTTGGCATACTTGATAATGAAGTACATCTGTATGCCCCTATTACATCAGATTTGTAATATTTTTCATAAATCAATCAACAAATGCGTAGTTATTTGGGTGTTTTTGACCATTTTGACAGAATTTTAATTCTAGAAAATTGAATATATTTTTTGTTTATTTTCTATAATCAATTTGTGGAAAAGTTCTATGATAGATGCCTTCATAATGAATTTTTACACAATTATATAAAATTAAAAATAGATGTGACTAAAATTGGCTGTGAAATTTAAAAGCGCGTAAAATTAGATGCCAGCCTCCTCTTAAATAGCTATAGGCCTACCATTGTACTTGCTACCTATAGTAAATGAACAATATAATTCAAAAACTTGCATATTCTTGCAAAGCTCACTTGTTATAAAGAATGCACATTTAATCTCAATGTAGCAATACAATTACATCAATTACTGTAGGGTAATAATTTATTGTCATTCCTTATAAACAGCAAGGCACTACATGCACATATTAGCTGATACACCCATGATTACATAACCCTACTCTGGCCGACCTGTCCCTTCATGTGACAGTTGAAATATATTAAACTACTACTACTACAACACAAAATGTGAGTAAATTAATTAAGTAGGTTCACTGCGATTGCTCAATTGCAAGCGGATCCTGGATAAAAAATACTGTTTTAGTAGTAAAACTAGGAAATGCCAAAGTTGTTGATGGATGAGCAATCGAAACATGTTTCAGCATTAAAAAGTAAATTAATAACTTATGACCGAGGTCACTACTTACTTTGAATTTTCGATGATGGGTGAGGAAGTTTCACCCGAAAATTAGTTCTTAAGTAAGTAGTGGCCTCGGTCATAAGTTTTTAATTTACGTTTTAATATTGTTCCGGGCCAATAAGCTCCTTTTATAGAATGTTTCAGCATATGCCATATTATATATACAATACAATTTAAGTGATCTTACCTACATTTTCAACTGCAAAATGTTTACAAAATAGTTACACTTTCATTTTAGTAAAAACATTTCATATACTTTCTACGTGGATTGGTTTAAACTTGTCATATCTTTGCTAATATGCGTTTCATTGTGCATTTATTTGCTCAAAACTTACTCGATTTGTATACTGTATCTCAAAATTCTACCAAGAAAAATGAATAAGTCAATATACGTAGATGTAAATTTGCATGATGCTGACAACTTTAGTTGTTATTGTCGTTAATGTTATTTGTGTATATATCTATGTGACCTTCAACTCTACACAGCCGCCAAACTCTTTCAAGGTATCTGTTGGTTCCTAGCCTCCTATCAATCTTTCCCCATCCAACCCACTTAATATATACCTATCATTCCATCAATACAAAACATCGAAACAAATATCACAACAACAACCTTAATATTACACAAAAAATCAAAGCAGAGTTATTATTTATGCAATACTGTACTGGTACACAATACAACTTTCTCGATTATTTGGTTAACTTACGGCAAGAGGAAATGTTTAACATAATGAGTATACTACTATAATACTGTATGTAGCATAAATGCAGAAGTTGAATTGTAAAGCAGGTTTCACTACCTTCAGCCCAAATTAATTTTCGTATACATAAGAGTTGCCTCGAGGCCAAAATCCGACAAATGTATGCAGCTTAACATGCACATAATAGTACACCAGACACTTACAAAAGCTTTTTGATAAAGTTACCCCTTTGAAATTACATTGTCATTTAAAATATTCATCCAAAAATGTATACATAACATAATATAATATGCCATCAATACAAGACACCATACAAAATAGATATTTATAAGGTTATTTATTTAATAATTGTCAACACGATTAATTAACGTGCATGCAATATATATAGTCTTATCTCATACAAATTCTGAAAGTAGGCAGGGTAAGTACAACAAGAGCAAGGGTCAACCTAATTGTATGCTGCCTATAGTCAAGCGGATAAGAGGGCAATACAAGAACAATTAGGGGTTTTGTGGTAGAGGTCTGAATTTTGGACTGTATACTCAGAACAATATTCTAAGAAAATTGCCTCGAGGTGCCATGACAAAATTCGTCCGGTTAAGGGGTGGAAGGGGTTGAAATAATGCATTTAAAAAAAATTCGAAAATTCAAATATCAAACTAAATTTAATCCTAATATTACAAAATTAATACATATTGTAGATAAAAGTCCAAAATTTAATAAAAAAAAAAACATATTACCATATATGTATATCTAAGCAGATTTTACACCCTTTGACTTTTATTAACACATTTTCGCACTGTGCTGGGAGGATTGGCCTACCAGACGTGGGTTTTGTGATAGGGCCGTGAATTTTCCCTAAAATACTCAGAAGAATGTTCTCTAAAAAATGGCTCGAGGTGCCCTCAAAAAAGTTGCTTGCTTATAGGAGAAAGAGGGGGTGTACTAAAAGGGTTGATAAAACTAAAATAAATAAATCTGTATTCAAATATATACTAAGAACGCCAAATTAACATTTATTGTAGATTAAGATCTTAAGTTTAATTTAAAAAATTAAAATTTCACCATATATGTAAATCTGATCAATTATGCGCCCTGACCACTTTTCATAAATTTACTCAATATTAACGAAAGTGTATCGTGTGACCACTTGTTTTGTCCCAAATTATTCCTATATTACGAATTAGGACGAAAAGAACATTTTGCAATGCCTTGGTACATTTTCACACAATGGACTTTGGCCCATTTTCACACATTTACTCAAGATTAACGAAAGTGTATAGTGTGACCACTCGTTTAATCCCAAATTATGTCAATAATACGAATTAGGACGATTTTTTTTTTTTGTAATACCTTGCGCATATTTTCACCCAATGGACTCTGATCCATTTTCTAACAATAAGCGTAAAATACCCTATTTAGAGTAACCTAACAATTGGTGGTTTTTGTAGTCGAGTGTCAACACACCTATTAGATCAAAATAGTACATTTATGATGTGTGAATCATGTACTGTGAATACTGGCCGCTTTGCAAACGCTATAATAATATAGCCACGTTGATGGATGAGTCTTTTTTGGTCAATCGATCCTCCATTTTATATAGTCTTAATACTGTTTTCTTGTTATAAGTGTTTTGAATAAAAGATCAGTAAATTGGTAATTAGTTATATAAACTTGACAAAATATCTTCTTTAAAAGCACAGTTATTGGTGTTATACAAATAGGTACAGTATATTTATTTTATTAGTGCACGGGAAGTCGTAGATTTGTTCCATAACACTTTCCGAATTTAATTTTCATTTAGATTTTTATTGAGTTATTTACACAAGGAATATTCACAATAGCCCGGGAACGAGGCCCTGCAATGGTAACAGGAATATTGGTTATGATTTAACATTGCCTGTTAACTGTAACGATAACGGAAAGCTATTGCCAGGCTATTATAGAGCAGCCCTAAATTTGACAAATTATTTACGAGTATGTTACCTTGTGCGCGTTGTACGATTTAATAAAATAAAACTTAAATGTTGTAAACATTTGTATTTGAAAATGTGATTGTAGCCCAAAAAAAATGTGCCCAAGGTGTTAAAAAAATCGTCCTAATTCGTATTATTGACATAATTTGGGATTAAACGAGTGGTCATACTATACACTTTCGTTAATCTTGAGTAAATGTGTGAAAATGGGTCAAAGTCCATTGTGTGAAAATGTACCCAAGGCATTGCAAAATGTTCATTTCGTCCTAATTCGTAATATTGGAATAATTTGGGACAAAACAAGTGGTCACACGATACACTTTCGTTAATATTGAGTAAATTTATGAAAAGTGGTCAGGGCGCATAATCTGATCAGATTTACATATATGGTGAAATTTTAATTTTTTTAAATTAAACTTAAGATCTTAATCTACAATAAATGTTAATTTGGCGTTCTTAATATTATATTTGAATACAGATTTATTTATTTTAGTTTTATCAACCCCTTTTAGTACACCCCCTCTTTCTCCTATAAGCAAGCAACTTTTTTGAGGGCACCTCGAGCCATTTTTTAGAGAACATTCTTCTGAGTATTTTAGGCAAAATTCACGGCCCTATCACAAACCCACGTCTGGTAGGCCAATCCTCCCAGCACAGTGCGAAAATGTGTTAATAAAAGTCAAAGGGTGTAAAATCTGCTTAGATATACATATATGGTAATATGTATTTTTTTTATTAAATTTTGGACTTTTATCTACAATATGTATTAATTTTGTAATATTAGGATTAAATTAGTTTGATATTTGAATTTTCGAATTTTTTTTAAATGGCATTATTTCAACCCCTTCCACCCCCTTAACCGGACGAATTTTGTCATGGCACCTCGAGGCAATTTTCTTAGAGTATTGTTTCTGAGTATACAGTCCAAAATTCAGACCTCTACCACAAAACCCCTAATTGTTAGCCTTATCCGCCTAGCTACTATGAATATACTGAGTATTGATTCATTATCAAGATTCCGTTAAATAATACTTAATTCCCCCGTCTGGGCCTGGGGTAGAATTGGCCCAAAGCATGGCTCTGCTAATCGTAAAAGGCGATTCAAGAGAAAAAGTCCACCTTGCAAACATCAGCTATATGAAGGGAAGTATTTTACTCCCCAAAAATAGAGGCGAGCTCTGGCAATCGTCGTCGGGGACCTTGCCCCCTTCCCTTGACGACGATGACAACAATGACGAAGACAATGACGACCGCGACGTGAGAACCCCCTTTCCTCCCCTTACCCGTGGCTGGTTCTGACCAGCATGGGCCCTCTCCTCCGACCTAACGGTTGACGCGTCTTTAATCCAAATAAACCAAAAAAATAATTCTTAATTAACGCTAACTGCTTTGACATTGCGGTTACACAATAAATTATACTGATTACCAATCAAACGAGGGCAAGTGGAATAGAATTTAACACTTCACAATTTCAATACTCATGGTTCAGCAATTTTTTTTTTTTTTTTAAAGCTGTAGCACAACATGACCAAACTGGTTGAAGCGCCCTAGTTTCTCACGTCGTCATCGACAAGGAAAGCTGTACTGAAAGCTGAAAACGCAATTTTGTTACATTGATCAGTTTCTTTGTGACCTTTAAGCTGCTACACAAACCACAAAAACATGTGTTACCTATATTATATACGTATATATATATATATATAAAAAATGTTCATATATGTATTACAATTAATATCATCAAGTGGGGTTAAGCGTATTTGTATGTTGAAGAAAAAGCTTATATTTACTACATCACAACAGCACACATTAAATGTATTACAGTACATCCAGGATCCATAAAGTAATGAGGATTATGATTTTGTAATAATACGATTTGGTACATAAGGAATACATGTAAGCACACACAGAAGTAATATCAATAGGGGTGTATCCAAGTGAATCCAACCTATACATGAATATCAAAATTTACCCACAAATGATTACCGTATTTTCCCGATTGCAAGCCTGTGTTTATAAAATATTTATGCAGTTGTACAGAATAACTTGAATCAAAATATTCACATCATACATTTCTGTAATTTATTAATTATTTCCATTCAAATAAATAATTTTTGTTTTGCTATTACTATTATCTCTATAATTTTTCCTTTCTTGTGATAATAGTAATAGCAAAACAAAAATTTCCTTTCTTGTATGCCCGTCTGGGCCCGGGGTAGAATTGGCCCAGAGCATGGCTCTGCTAATCGTAAAAGGCGATTCAAGAGCAAAAGTCCACCTCGCAAACATCAGCTAAGTATGAAGGTTAGTATATTACTCTCCGAATCTAGAGGCGAGCTCTGGCAATCGTCGTCGGGGACCTTGCCCCCTTCCCTTGACGACCCCCGGCGACGAGACAATGACACCACGAACGATGACGAAGACAATGACGACCACGACGTGAGAAACCCCCTTCCTCCCCTTACCCGTGGCTGGTTCTGACCAGCATGGGCCCCTCCTCCCCCCCACCCTTAGGCTAGAGTGGTGCATTATGACCTAACGGTTGACGCGTCCTTAATCCAAATAAACAAAAAAAAAACTTGACGACCCCCTGGCGACGATGACAATGACACAACGAACGATGACAAAGACGATGACGACCGTAACGTGAGAAACCCCCCTTCCTCCCCTTACCCGTGGCTGGTTCTGACCAGCATGGGCCCCACCTCCCCACCCCCCTTAGGCTAGAGTGGTGCATTATGACCTAACGGTTGACGCGTCCTTAATCCAAATAAACCAAAAATCCTTTCTTGTATAGTATACACTTAAAAAACAATATAATCATTAAACACACCTTACACTCAATTGATTAACTTTCAATATCACAGGTGGCGCAATATAAGCTAACTGGTTGAACCTCCCTAGTTTCTCACGTCGTCGTTTCTTTAACCCACCGGCTTTCCCGATTTGACGGTCTGGAAGAGCGGGCTACATTAGCGGTCGTTGTATGTGAATGGTTTGTCCAATCACCAAGAGATCGCGCTCGATGTACTCTACGCCCTTTGCTTCATCCAACAATATGTTTGGCTCGTATCTAGGTCAAGGTTTAAGGTGTATATGCTTGAAGGAAATATATGTTTGCATTCATAGCCGGTATGGCGGCGCGCGGGTTACGACGGCGACGGCATAGTGTAATATTTGGCATGATATAACTAAGATGAGGGGTGTGATATTTTGACACCAAGAAAAGTTTATAGGAAAGTTCATACCCTCTAGACATTTATTTAGGCTATATTTCAGAATTTATTTGAGGTAAATTGGGTCATTTTTGTTGGAGCAGTAAACATTTCAACTGGAATGTGCTCCGCACCCCCTTTTGAAAACAGAAATGGATTTGAAGGGTAGCGCGGCACAATTTTTAAAAGAAAGCTGGTCGGTTAATTGATAACGAGTGGATAACAATCTTTATTACATACTTAATTTGTTTGAATAAAAAATTGTCCATGGGCCTAAATTGTTATTAATTAAATATGAACTCTTCTAGCTTTAACTTAACACACAAATAATTCTGTGTCAATTGAATCATTAATTAGGGGTTGGCTTGCATTCGAGCAAATAGAGTAATGCAAATTGGTAGCCAATAGAAGAATGATCCAAGTATAACCCAAGAATGTACAGCACTACCCGACTCGTACCCTCCTCAACATGGGAACATTGTAAAGAATATTCAGTATACCGTTACTTACAAGAGCAATAGCTCTGGCAAAATTATCACATCTGAACCAGATCTCGTCCAGTACAGTTTGGAACACGGAAGTGGCGGTAGATTCTTGTTGGGGAGCGTCTTGAGGTAGACGCTGGTGCGTGCTGTTTACGTACGAGTAGAAGTAGCAACTGGGAGTCGCGGACGTGGTGTGCACCTTGTGGAACCTACCACTGCGGACTGATAACGTTTGGCCTTCTTGTAACGTTTGCTTCGAATGTCGATCGTCGGTCTCCACCATAACTTCCCCTTCCAACACGGTCAACGTGACGTTTTTCAGGCTCTCTTCGATGTAGTTCTCTAGAAAAAGACCTAGGCAAAAAACATAGTGATGTTTTCTTTTAACACATTTTTACTAACATGACAATAATTTAAAGTAAGATTCACATCAAACACATAAAATGTTACACAAGATACAACAAAAATGGTGATGTATGATTGGTTGATTATTTTAATAATTCTTCCACAACAATAAACATAGGTAATAAATATTTATTGTGTACATGACAGCTGGTTTAGGGATCCACAACTTACAAGTGTTTACATTATAAAACTATACAAAGGAAAGGAAGAAATAAGAATTAAAACACACAAAATTTTACGTAATAATATTGTTGTTTTTTTCACCTTATACAGAAGAATGAAACTATTAAATATTCAAACCATCACTTTCAATAATTTATTGCACTTGCAAATCTTATCTTAGTCTTACACAATCCACCGACTCAATTACCCATTCACCTGCCCTTCTCAACAATCAAAATAATCTCAAGACCTCTGTTCATTCCAAACCATTATTATTATAATGCCAAAATAAACAAATAATTGAATACAAAAAACAGATGCGGGGACTAGGAACTGAGTGGATAGATCCAAGAATAAATAAATAAATTTGTTTATTTACACGACATTAATAAGCATATGAGTATGACAATAGTACCTCCCCTAGCCCAATAACTTGCACATCCAAGAGAGTAATGAATTAATGATTAATGATGAATTCTTCTTTGCTTGCCTATTCTTCTTCTTCTGTTTTGGGGAATGGTCGTGGGGCTCGAAGCCTGTGCCAGTGCCTGGTGCGAAGCACCTATAACTAAAAATCTGATGTGTGCCAGAGTTGGGCGATGGACAGTGTCCTTGCGCTGCATGGTAATTGGTGACAGGCACCGTTGATTTCGGTAAAATACCGCCGGAACTTGAAAATGGCAACAAACTTCTAGGTTTTGCATCCGTGGCAGAAAAAGTCCCACAAGAGACATCCAAGGAGAGTTATTTTTATCGTCACGGAGGTCTTAGTCGTGGGTCCACTACACCCACTCGACGACGACCGGCGATGAGACGTTGACGAGCCCGCAGAAGCCGTGCCTGACGACGTGGAGGCAAGAAACGAGGTCCAAGAGCTGCAATGGGGCGCGGGAATACGTCGCTTCTTCTCGGAATAATGTGGGCAAGTGCAGAAACCTGGGGATTTGGTACCGCTTCTAGAGATGCGTAAAATCTGGCAGCTTGTGCAGCAATGCATTGGTTGACGGTTTGCAGACCGAGGTCAGCGTGAACCTCAGACATTCGTGTCCAGCGAGGGAGAGAAAGGGACACACGAAGAATCTTGTTTTGCACCACTTGTAGTCGGTTGCGGTGGGATGCTGCACATCCTCCACAGACAGGAGATGCGTATAACGCCGCTGAACGGATTACAGACATGTAGAGGCGGAGCTTGGCCGTTACCAAGAGCTGTGTATTCCGCAGAAGGGGGTACAGAGAGACGAGTTTACCGGTTGCCTTCTGAGTTGCTGACCGGATATGTGGGCCCCACGTAAGTTTACGGTCTAAAGTTATGCCCAGGCATCTATTGGTCGGTGCCCATGGTATGGCGACATCATTGAGACGTAACCGAGGAGGAGGCCGTTTTCTAGACCATGAGAAGAGAGTACTTGAAGTCTTGTCCACATTGAGGGCCATGCGTGAATTTGCGTACCAGTCTGAAATAGTGTCAAGGTAATGTTGTCCAACGCGAACTGCGATTGAAAAGTTTTCAATGACAACGCCTATTTTGGTAAAAAATCTTGTCTTCAAATAGGAATGCTCATTGCTGTACCACAAACCTTTATCATTCGGCATCTCCTGTGGGTAAAAGCTTGTAGATGTTCTCAATTAGACAAACTGCATAAACAATAATAGTTGCATCACTTTTAGATTAAGTGCCATGAAATAAGTTTCATTCGTAAATAAATGCTCAACAAGAACAACACACAATTCGTTTAAGAGGCCATTTGTTAAACTTTAGTAGGGTTTAGAGTGATGAAAAATAATAGGGCTAAAAATGCTTCCGTTTGACTTTTATTACCGTACCTTAAACAATTATGCAATATATTTGTGGAAATATGTGTTTAAAATTAGACTTTGGCAACTTTTCAAAAGTTAAATCTTGTACGAAAATTATGCATAAAATTTGCAATCAACTTAAAATAAACAAAAAAGTTTAAAGGACGTAGCATTTTTATTTATTTGTTTAGGCCAATGCCAATAGGCCACAGTTAATTGTAAATTAATCCTACAGAAGAAACGATGAAGGGCAAGGTCAAACATACCTGCATTAACTCTTCTAATTTACTTTCATTCACAGGCGGCGCAATATGACCTAACCGGTTGAAGCGCCCTAGTTTCTCACGTCGTCGTCATGTATTGCTTTAGGTATTTTACTTACCTGGGAAGTCTGCAATGAACAGAGTGTCACTGTGATTGGACCAGGAATACACCTGTTTCTCCAGTTCGCTTATTCGCTGCCTCCAAGAACTCAATTCAGTCAGTAACGGCATCAGCCAAGGCACCTGTAATACAAAAGTAAAATAAATCACATGTACAATACTACGGAGAGCAAGGCAACCTCGACACAAAGCACTTTCCTGACGTAGATTTATTTATTTATTTAGAAAAGCCTTCCACATTGATCACTCATATGCAAATCTTAAGGACATGCGATCATTTGAAGTTGATAATCAACACATGTGATGTACCTTTAACCAAACATCATGTTAGCAGAGTGTACCAAATATGGTGCCTTGCGCACACAATTTCAAATCAAATCAAATCATTTTATTCGCCATTATCAAACTTACATTGATTTGGGCTTCGTCATACCAGTACAATACAATACACACACAATACAGACGATACATACAGTAAGTTATACATACATAGGTACACACATAAGATATACATATATACAAGTTATATAATTCAAGTAAAGAGTAAAAACAGTTATTTGGTTAAAAACCCATTTCAGTTGTACAGTTATATTAAAAAAATGAGATAGTGAAACTAATTTTGTTGACATACTACTGTGTTTTTAACTGTCACTAGGCTTTAATGTAGGTACTCATCCAGGTGATACATAGGTCTGTCGAGAAGATATTTTTTTGTTTTAGTTTTAAAAGTAGCTACCTTATCCACATTTTTCAAATCTGGGGGTAACTTGTTAAAGACTTTTCTTGCGTGTAATAGAGATGTTTTTCAAATCGTTTAGTGTTATGTGTAGGGTATTGTAGAAGCAATTTGTGTCTTGTCTCATGTGGATGGTGAATAGTGTTTTTAAAAAGGTCGGGATGCGTTTTAACAAAACAGACTGCTTTATATATATACGTGTTGGATACAGTAAGTATTTGAAGCTCTTGAAATTTCTCTCGACAGCTTTCATTTTTTTTTTAAATTTCCCAGTATCCTTACCGCTCTTTTTTGTACAATTTGCACTCGTTGAATCAAGGACTTAATTGCGGTTCCACAGGACAGTATGCCGTACGTCAATATGGAGTGAAAGTTTGCAAAATATGCTACTCGTAGTGTGGTCGGAGTGGCTAGAGAGGAAAGTATTCGAAGAGCGTACACACTTGAGTTTAGCCGCCTACACAATCCATCAATATGAGGCTGGGGATGACAGGATCTCATCCTTATCTCTCCTTATCATATGAAGAACTTCTATCATATGATAATGGCAACAAACTTTCTAAACTTTTCATTCTAAGTAATTTATTTAACAAAATTTAATTCACATCAAACACATTGAATTTTTTATTCAAATAAATATTTTTTCTTTTGCTATTCAGTATTTACTATCATCACCATCATTTTCTTTTCTTTTATAAACTTAGATTACAATATACCTTAATCATCAAACACACCATAAGCTCATTTCATTGACAGTTTACAATATCACAGGCGGCACAATATGACCTAACCGGTTGAAGCGCCCTAGTTTCTCACGTCATCGTCGTGAGATTGCGTCGAATAGATTCTGAAAGACCTTTGTGATAAGGAATATGAGCATATGCTTTAGGCTGAACATGTTCTTTTGTGATTTTCGGTCTGCAGTAGATTTTTTTTGTCTACTTCCATGTGTGAGAAATGTTAAATCTTGTCCATCTTGGCTATTGTCTTTGCTTGATTTAAAATACTTTTGATAATATGATATATTGATTTTTGTTTTTCATAAAAAATCCGATGACGGAAATAGTTTACATTAATTTCCGAAACGTTGTTATTGTTACAATAAAGAGTGGTTTTCCACTAAAGTGTTTTAAATAAAGATAATTAAGTACAGAAATCGTCTAATCGCTCTTATTCCAAGGACTCCCAAAAGTAACAATTTGATTTTAATCAAGCAGTGGTAAG
This sequence comes from Sweltsa coloradensis, assembly GCA_024449915.1. Lineage (NCBI taxonomy): Eukaryota > Metazoa > Arthropoda > Insecta > Plecoptera > Chloroperlidae > Sweltsa > Sweltsa coloradensis. The sequence continues at coordinate 182,290 of JAMZAV010000979.1, forward strand.
GAAGTACGTACCTAAAACAGTGAGGGAGCAAAGACATACATAACTTTTATTTTGCTATTACTTTCTTCATCTTCAATTTATTTTGTTATTTATACACTTAGAAAACAATCTAATCATCAAACATACCTGCATTAACTCTTCTAATTTACTTTCATTCACAGGCGGCGCAATATGACCTAACCGGTTGAAGCGCCCTAGTTTCTCACGTCGTCGTCGTAGCAAAGATTGCCATGCTTGTTCCCGCATTCAAGTCTAAACGGTAGAGGATTGGGCCTGGGTAAATGATCTATCTTTAAAAATTAAAAATAGGCCTAAACCTAAGCGGAAGCCCCCTCCGGCCAAAGGAGTGCTCGGCCGACGTGCTTTTTCTTTCCGGGTTGTTAACCCATGGAATGACCTGCCACCTGCCCTCAAAGACTGCCCAGTGAATCTTTTCCCTTCCCTGTGCAGGGAGCACTTGTACAAGAACCAACTTCATGTGCCAAATTAGTAAGTTTCACGTCTTCAGCAAGGCTCTTCGCGGCACAAGATTTCACAAAGATTTTGTGTTTTAGCAAAATATTTGCTAGCGTCGACGCCGTTTCTTGTTGTAAAATGTAACAAACAAGGAGAAACAATAAATAATAAATGAAAATAACAATTACTTACTCGTTTCCATGGTGACCAAGTAACGGACAGAAGATCTGCCCGGGGGTCAAACATTCGCTGTTGGAACCGGCGATTGAGCGAACTCCAGACGTCGAAGTGAATCGAGAAGTTGTCGCTAGTGAGATAAGAGTTGATTTCGCTTGTGTTCTTTCTACGTTCATCTATGAGATTCTGCTTGAGGCAGTGAGCGTATTGGTACATCATGTCACCATGTTTCTCCCATTTATCAGTCTGCACCCACGCCTGGGAACCACCGCAGAGCCGTAAGTCGGTACGTAATTCAAGGTGAATAATAGCAGTTAAAAACAAAAAACAAAAAAACATACAGGAGAACTTGGTTTTTACTTTTAAGCTTGGCAAAGTCCAAAAGACCATAATTATTAATGCTTTTCTTCTACTTGACCAAGCAAACAAATAAAACAAATACATTAAATTCAAACAAAAAAACAAACAAAATAATTGATAATATAATGTTTATTCACGACAGAAACTACTTGCAGCGTGTGTTATTGCCTTATTGGTCTGACTGATTTGAAAGGTAATATGGATGTTGTATATGGCAAATGAACATTGAAAATCAGTAAAACACTCTGTTATTTTGTTCATTAGAATAAATGAATTTTTATTGAATAAAACATAAAAAAAAAAAAAATTACAATGATTGTTAAAAAAACTGTTAAAACTGTTTGCTTTTTAAAAATAAACTAATAACTAGGGTATTATCTAAAAAATGTGTAAGAAATAAACCAAAACCAAGAAACTAAATATGAGCAACAAGTGAGCAAGTCAAGAAGAGTGTTCTGGTGACTCACCTCAGGGTCGAGGAAATGTTCCCGTCCCGTGTCAGCATCGACCACCCTGACGACAACCAGCACAGTGTGCCATGTGTGGATCATCATATCCCAGGAGTAGCCGTACAGACCCTCCGTCCAGTTGTTGTAGCCCTGAACACAATACGCAACGGTTCTTTCTTACATGACGAGCATGGATAGATTATTTTAAAATGACAAAATACAGTTTTATTCTCAAAACGATGGCAAAGACAATGTGTGAGAACCCCTCCCCTTTTCTCCTTCTACCTGTGGCTGGTTTTGACCAGCATGGGATTTTCCTCCTCAGATAACTAGCAGAGAGTGAGAGTCAGCAGAAAAAACTGCTGATTTTCTTTACAATAAATTCTATATGCCTTGTGCCAAAAGAAGATTTATTTCGGAACAGTTCACTGACTAAGCAAAGTCAGACGCTGAATATTGGCATGCGGTTTAGCCGTTTAACATAGGTATGAGCAAATTGTAATCAAAATGATAGTGTTACTGCTATGTTAGGGGAAGTTGGGTTGAGAGTCATTCAAGGGGTGTAGGAGGGTGGTCAGTTAGGGAAAAAAAGGGGCAGGTGGATATTTCTGTGATATTTTTGCCAGATAAAGAAAGATACAACCACCGGTATGCAAAAAAGTTCCTTACCTTGGTAATAAAATGTGAATACGGCAAAAATGCTTGAACGCCAACGTGCGAAATAAGGAGGACCACAACCAGTTGGTGTTTCCAAGTCATTTTCGTAGATCCAACGCTTTCACAGGCAACTGATTTTTCATGTGTAGGACTTTTATCTGAAAGAAAATTGTGTTACGTAGGGCATATGCAATTGTATGTTAATGTTACATGTATGTATGTATGTATGTATGTATGTATGTATGTATGTATGTATGTATGTATGTATGTATGTATGTATGTATGTATGTATGTAGTACAGAGGTCTAAAATGAAATGATGCTATTTTATTTTTTATAAATGAGGATAGGAAGGACAGTTACACAAATTATGTCATAAAATTATCATCAATGGCTAGGAATTTCCCAGGTACAAGGTACAAATAAAACAAATACACGTATAACAAATATAAAATATATAATCAAATAATAGCAGCACTTAGCCTATATATTACATTATGCAATTTCATGCCTGTATGCTGTAATGATATTTTTGTGGTCACTAAATGCTTGCAGTTCAGATAGATGCCAGTCTAGCGGGTAACGATTCCGTAAAATGGCGGTGCTTAAACAAACAAGCAAACTTTGTTAGGCTGTTGACTAGCCCCCGATGATGACAGCCATGACAACACGATCGATGACAAAGACAACGACAAACACTTCGTGATGTGAATTATTTATAATGTGCCACTAGAACACTTACATATAATCCTGTCAAATAAGAATTTTTGGAGGAAAAAATTGCGATGTCGCTGAATTTTTGCAGAGACCTTCCTTAAAGGATACTTATCAACATACTAAAACTCCCCTACAATCGGACTGGAGCTTCGGCCGCCATATTGGAAAATGGCAGCCAAAAGGTGTTTGTTATTGAATATCTACAAATTGGTTTGAGATAGACAAAATATCTCAATGGCAAAAATATATCCCATTTAATTCCCTACAAAACAGGTGTCTTCTATAGTTTTGGTAGGGGCAAAGGTTACGTCACAAAATCGTGATTTATATGTTGCTCATTGGAGTACTAACAGCTTATTTCCAAATTTTCACGCCCAGCATCAAACAATGCACGGTAAATCCGTAAGAAATCGATTAAAATACAAAAGGACTTTTGTACGGGGTTCATGAAAGCTTCCACAGTATTTTAAAAAATCAGGTCTGCGAAATCGAATTTTGCATTTACCCGGAATTTGGGTTTTTCCATTGTTGGCATTTCCTAAAAAATGCTATATTTTACTGTCCATTATTAGCACTAAATAGCATTGAAGGAAAAATTCTTTCTACACACATTGAAATGACTTAAATAATGATCCGATTACAACCAAAGTTTAAATCCAATATGGCTGCTAATTCCTAATACTCACAATATGAATACTGTTTTCGTGCTGTTTTTACACTCTTTTTGTTACATAATTCACTTTGATGCTGTGGATATTAGGAATTAGCAGCCATATTGGATCTAAACTTTGGTTGTAATCAGATCATTATTTGAGTCATTTCAATGTGCGTAGAAAGAATTTTTCCTCAAATGCTATTTAGTGCTTAATAATGGACAGTCAAAAAGGGCATTTTTGAGGAAATGCCAACAATGGAAAAAACAAAATTCCGGGTAAATGCAAAATTCGATTTCGCAGACCTGACTTTTTAAAATACTGTGGAAGCTTTCATGAACCCCGTACAAAAGTCCTTTTGTATTTAAATCGATTTCTTACGGATTAACCGGGCATTGTTTGATGCTGGGCGTGAAAATTTGGAAATAAGCTGGTACTCCAATGAGCAACATATAAACCACGATTTTGTGACGTAATCGTTGCCCGTACCAAAACTATAGAAGACACCTGTTTTGTAGGGAATTAAATGGGTATATATTTTTTTGCTATTGAGATATTTTGTCTATCTCAAACCAATTTGGAGATATTCGATAACAAACACCTTTTGGACCCCATTTTCCAATATGGCGGCCGAAGCTCCATTCCGATTGTAGGGGAGTTTTAGCATGTTAATAAGTATTATATAAGGAAGGTCTCTGCAAAAATTCAGCGACATCGCAATTTTTTCCTCCAAACGTCAATATACGATCTTATTTGACAGGATTAATACTTGAACCTTGACATAAAAAACAAGAAAGAGGCTAGGAGGTTCTGGGATTCTTGGGAAATAGAGTGGACTAGGGGTGTGTCTGAATTATGGTCCAAGTCCAGGTGTAGGTCCAGTCCAACTCAATGTTAAAGGGCTATACTAGCCTACAGTAGAGCTGCTTGCCGGGCAAAGTTAATACTACGGTACCTAAAGTTAGGTTAGGTGTTCATTTGAGAGTCCTTTGTGATGTAACTTATTTGATTATTAAAAGTATTTGTACATCTAGTCAAACCAATTAAATACGTGATAAAAACAAACAAACATAAATGTTTACCTTTATTTAACAATGCATTCATTTGTTGTTTCTCTCATTGTTGCGGACGGCCATTTTGAATCGGACCTAAAACGAGTGTACACTTTCGATTGCTCGATCTATTTGTCGACTTGGACAAAGAATGGACCTAAACTTAGACTTTTCAGACAGTACTTCACACGCTATTGACAGATAATCAGGACCTAACTACGTTGTAAGACGTGGACTTGAATTTGGACCTAGACCTGGACATGGACCTAGACTTTGAATAATTTTCAGACTCACCCTTTGTCATCATTTGTCATCATTTGGTACAAGACATCCAATGCTATTTAGAAAAACTAACCTCTAAGGGATATATAATAGAGTTTTGCTGGATACCTGGACACGTGGGCATAGAGGGAAATGAACACGCTGATCGGGCTGCTAAGGAAGCTTCCCAGCGTCGCGACGTTGATTTCAATCTAGTTCCCGTTCCAGATGTCAAGAGTGGATACAAGCAAAGATTGTTGGATTTGCGACAAGCATCGTGGGATGTGTTGCAAAATAACAAATTGCATAGTGTGATGCCCACATTGACTAACAAAATTCGTCCACCTACGTATCGACTCTCACGTAGAGAAGAGGCGGTATTGTCTAGAATTCGAATAGGCCATACACGACTAACACACGGATATCTCTTAACCAGAGAAAAGGTTATTCCCATATGTGACACATGTGATGTACCTTTAACCGTGCATCATATGCTAGCAGAATGTGCCAAATATGATGCATTGCGCACGCAATTTGATCTCTCCCAATCATATGAAGAACTTCTATCATATGATAACGGCGACAAACTTTCTAAATTTCTCATCCATTGTAATCTATTTAACAAAATTTAATTCACATCTTACACATTTGTTTCTTTTCTTTATTTTCATTTACATACATAACTTTTATTTTGCTATTACTTTCTTCATCATCAATTTATTTTGTTATTTATACACTTAGAAAACAATCTAATCATCAAACATACCTGCATTCACTCTTCTCATTTCCTTTCATTCACAGGCGGCGCAATATGACCTAACCGGTTGAAGCGCCCTAGTTTCTCACGTCGTCGTCGTCATAAAAATTAAAAACAAGATGCAGAATTTATTTTAAAACATGATAGTTTCACAACAATTGAGTAATAATTACTATTATCATCCTTATGAATATGATTCTCTGAGGCCACCTACCTAGTCTACCTTGTAGAGCAATGAAGAATTCGCTTGACTTTTTAATAATATCATATTTAATCGTGACTCATCCCTAATTGTAGCGTTGATTCTGGAAAACACTTCCTTTTTTATGAGAACTGCACAACACCACTGCCTGTCTATTATTGTTCCGAAAGTAATTTATTTAACAAAATTTAACTACCATCAACACATTTCCTTTATTTCCATTCAAATCATCATTATCTGTTGCCCCGTCCAGCTCTGCGTTGGGTCGGCATTGAAAACAGGCCTCTCCATCTTCTTCTGTCCTGCCACCTCTCCTCTCCTTCCACCACATTCCAGTCTCCTCCTCGCTGTTCCACATCTTTTCTCACACTATTCTGCCATTATTGTCGTAGTCTGCCAATCGGTCTCCTACCTGGAATTTCAAATTCCATCATCCTTCTCGGCAATCTCGCTCTTTCCATCCTTTTGACATGTCCGAACCACTTTAATCTTCTCTCTCCAATCCGCTCCATCAAATTTCTTCACGCCGACTTGCTCTCGGATATCCTCATTCCGTATTCGGTCTCATCTAGTCTTACCTACAATGCTTCTCAAAACTTCATATCTACAGCCTGTACAAGGCTCTCATCCACTGTTGTCATATTCCAAGTCTCTGCTGCATGATATGTCAGTATTGGAACAAAGTAGGTTTGGTAGATGGTAACCTTGCACTTCTTTGGTAAATAAAGAATTTTTCTTTTTTCTTTTGCTATTACAATCATCAGCATAATTTTATTTCCTTTAATAAACATAGAAAACAAAATAATCATCAAACACACTTCAACCTCATTTCATTAACTTTCAATATCGCAGGCGGCGCAATGTGACCTAACCGGTTGAAGCGCCCTAGTTACTCAGGTCTTCTGCTGCTACCATCCAAATAGCGATGAAGAATTTACTTAACCTTTGAAATAATATCACATTATTTAATCGTGACTCACCCCTTATTTTAACGTTGATTCTGGAAAACTTCCTTTTTGTGAGGACGGCTTAACACCCTGCCTGTCTATTATTGTTCCTGCGTCCAAAAAAGGTGGGCTAGCTTGGAGTCCAGGAAACAACAATACCTGACCTGAATATAAATGATGGTTCTATAGTCAGCACGGTCCTGGCTTACCAAGTCGTTGGAAACAATCAAGCATAACAAGAAATGGAGGTGGTTTACCAAAGACTGACCATTTTGCTTGGTTTTCCGTGCATTTATATAATAAATAGGCTTAGATGGCTATAAGAACATCCATTCAAAAAAAAAAATTATTTGTGACGTATTTCCATAGACTTGGAGACCGAAAAGCTTGCACCCTCCTATATCAGCTGAATTAATGGCCTTCTCTCTTGACCCACTCTCTCTGATCTATAGTAAAGTTTAGATTGTAGAAGGGTTGACAGGTTGGGAAAGCATAGAGAACATAAAGCCCAGCCTGAAGGGCTGGGGGCGACAAAACTTTTCACCTGCTGATGACAACTGTAGCTAATTTACAAGTTGTTAGTTACCTTAATCCACGACATGTTTCGTCCTTCTGGGGCTCATCAGGCGGATGGTGGCCACTAAAAATCAGCTAACTACATACGTAAACATATTCACAACATATTTAACCAAACCTGTGGTGTGGCCATGCAAGAAGTAAATTCTGCATGCATGTTGTCATCCTCAGCAAGGTTACTTCCACCATTGGGCCCGGGGTTGAATTGTCCCAGAGCATGGCTCTGCTAATCGTAAAAGACGATTCAAGAGAAAAAGTCCACCTCGCAAACATCAGCTAGTAAGAGCGGAGTATATTACTCCTCAAAACTAGAGGCGAGCTCTGGCAATCGTCGTCGGGGACCTTACCCCCTTCCCTTGACGACCCCTCGACGACGATACAATGACACACAACGATGACAAAGACGATGACGACCGCGATGTGAGAACCCCCCTTCCTCCCCTTACCCGTGGCTGGTTCTGACCAGCATGGGCCCATCCTCCCCACCCCCCTTAGGCTAGAGTGGTGCATTATGACCTAACGGTTGACGCGTCCTTAATCCAAATAAACCAAACCACAATAATTGTGGTCTATAGATTAAATGAATCTAAGAGATAAAGGCATATACTGAGTGCGATCCACCTCATAACACTGACGGGTGACGAGGTGAATAAAAAAAACTCAAAACTCACCCTTGTTGCTCAGTCTTGCTGGATAGAGGCAAGCATCGCTCTTGTTGACGGGAACAGAGTCCTGACGTCCACTAGCGAGACGGGACCAGAGTAGGCGGGGCCAGTCACAGTGGCAGAAGAGGGGCATCGTCACAAGGCACACGTACGGGAACATGCCTGCACATACACACACACCAAGCTCGTATATATTTATTCATTTACTGTCTTCTTAATTGCCTTATAAAAACTTATTTATAATAATGGAGGACACCCCATCCGGCCCAGGGTAAAATTTGAACCAGAGCATGGCTCTGCTAAACGTAAAAGGCGAGAAAAGAGGAAAAGTCCATCTTGCAAACATCAGATAGTATATAATATAGGGAAGTATATAACTCTCCAAAACTAGAGGCGAGCTCTGGCAGTAGTCGTCAGGTCAGTTTTTTATATGGATAATATTGGTTAAATTTAATTTGTTATAAAGACGTTTGTTGTAAAGACATTAGACTGTATATTTTATATGATGATTTAAATGTGTATTCTACTACCCCTTGCCTATTGCTAAAAAATTTTGCCCCATCCATTTAAGCAAAGGTGAAAAAATCATGAAAAAATTAGTAAAAAAAAAAAAAAAATTGGCAGAGAAAAGCAGGCCATGATACTTAATTATGTTTAAATACATAATCATGTTCAAAAACTCAATTCTGTACACTTACAGTAGCCCTTCTTTGCTTTATTTGAGTTAATAAAAATGATTAATAATGATTGGAATTCCGTGATGGAATAAGTACTAATTAGTAACTATAGTAATTACCAATGGACACAACACAAACCACAACTAAATAGTAAGTATTTTATTTTCATTTTAATGCTAGTAGTAGTACTTATAAAGCTGATTCTTATCAGAGATAACCCTAATTAAGTTTCTCCATAGAGCATCAACACTGCAAGTAAATATGTGAACTCCCTAGTCCATACACAGATAACAGTTCATTATACAGATAAGCTGCCTTATCAGTTGTTATTATTATAGCCAATTTATCACATGACTCAAGTCATGAGTCATGACATACACAATAATCTTCTCTGCAAGACCAATGAAAAGAGTTCTTCCCATATCTTGTGAGTACAACAGATAGAATGCATAAATTGGTGTCATTGTGTTTAGTGGCATAAAACTAGCTTGGACTGCGAGATATTGTGTGTGTGGGTCTGGCTCTGGCAACAGAAGGTGAGTATATTTAAGCTCTGTGTAGGGCTCTACAAGGGGGAGAGGTTGTGTTTGTACAATCGTTACAGTCAGAAAAGGTTATAGTTGATATTTAAAAACAGTTGGGTAAATGGATATTGGATGATAACTCTTAACTATGTATTTAATACATGGCTTCAGAAGTTGACAGTGATTTCTGTGTCAGGTACAAAAAAACAAAATATAATTAGCAAAACAATTTCAAATTTTGCGCTTTTTCGTCAAGATTTTGTCAAAATTATCCCCATCTGGGCCCGGGGTAGAATTGACCCAGAGCATGGCACTGCTGATTGTACAAGGCGATTCAAGAAAAAAGGGCACCTCACAAACATCATCTAGTAAGAGGGGAGTATATTACGTGAGAACCCCCTTTTCCTCCCCTTACCCGTGGCTGGTTCTGACCAGCATGGGCTCCTCCTCCTCCCACCCCCTAGGTTAGAGTGGTGCATTATGACCTAACAGTTGACGCGTCCTTAATCCAAATAAACAAACAAAAATACTCCACGAAACTAGAGGCGAGCTCTGGCAATCATCGTCGGGGACACATCCCCCTTCCCTTGACGACCTCCCCGACGACGATGACAATGACACAACAAACGATGACGACCGTGACGTAAGAAACCCCTGTTCCTCCCCTAACCCGTGGCTGGTTCTGACCAGCATGGGCCCCTCCTCTTCATATCCCCTAGGCTAGAGTGGCGCATTATGACCTAACGGTTGACGCGTCCTTAATCTTAATAAACCAAAATCGTCAAGATTATAATTAGGCCTACTTGTTTTCTGAAGATAGCCCACAAAGTTGTTATGACCTAATAGTTGACACGCCCTTAATCCAAATAATTTAAAATTTAAAATTACCCACACATTCATAGGCTATGTTAGCAGAATGTATCAAATATGAAGCCTTGCGCATGCAATTTGATCTCTCCCAATCATATGAAGAACTTCTATCATATAACTAGGGCTGTGAACGGGTACCCACCCGTTAATAATAACCCGGTAATGAAATGAGTCGTCGGGTACTCGTTTGACTGCTTTTGGCTAAAAATTATGCTCAACTACCTACTGCCGCCGTCAGTCAGTCTTTCTCTTGTCAGCGCAGCATTAATTAGCGCTCCAGTTTCGTTTGTTGGTGTTAAGCTTGAGTGTTACTGACAGTAGTAACATTTTGTTTTTTTTTCACTTGCTTAGGCCTATTTGAAAATCAACATCCCCGTCTGGGCCCGGGGTAGAATTGGCCCAGAGCATGGCTCTGCTAATCGTAAAAGGCGATTCGAGAGAAAAAGTCCACCTCGCAAACATCAGCTAGAAAGAGCGGAGTATCTTACTCCCCGAAACTAGAGGCGAGCTCTGGCAATCGTCGTCGGGGACCTTGTCCCCTTCCCTTGACGACCCCCCGGCGACGATGACAATGACACAACGAACGATGACAAAGACGATGACGACCGCGACGTGAGAAACCCCCCTTCCTCCCCTTAACCGTGGCTGGTTCTGACCAGCATGGGCCCCTCCTCCCCCCCCCCCTTAGGCTAGAGTGGTGCATTATGACCTAACGGCTAAATTTCGGGTACCCGGGTACATGATCGTAAGATCAACAGGTAACCGGGGAGACAATTCACTAATTTGCACAGCCCTAATGATAATGGTGACAACTTTCTAAATTTCTCATTCAAAGTACTGTATTTACTTGCTTATAGGCCGCCCTCGAGTAAAGGCCGCACCCTTATTTTGAACACTCAGATTTTAAAGATTTGGATATAAATGCTATTGATAAATGGCTTCACATAATGGCCGCACCCCACTTTTTGAGCTTGACAATTTCAAATATACCCGAGGCCTATACTCGCATAAATACAGTAATTTATTTAACAAAATTTAATTCACTTCAAACACATTCCTTTTATTTATTCATTTCCATTCAAATAAATAATTTATTTTGCTTTTACTATTATCACCATAATTTTCTTTCCTTTTATAAACTAAGAAAAAAAATATAGTAATCATCAAAACACACCAAAAACTAATTTCATTATCTTTCAATATCAAAGGTGGCACAATATGACCTAACCAGTTGAAGCGCCCTAGTTTCTCACGTCTCAGTTTGTGGTTTGGAGCATCGGATTGGAATTCTATCAAAATAACCAAACAAATCCAACAGTGCATCTATGCAGACATACCCCATCCTCTGTCCCCAACAAATCTAAAGAGTTGTTTAACCCCTAGCAAATAATGCAATCTCATATAGTTGTGTTGTTTGTTCTAGAAAACAACAAGATGGCTGCTCCAGAGAAGGGTGAAAACTTCAACGAAACCATCTTAAAACAGCTCGAATGTCCGGTCTGCTTCGAATATTGCGCCCCTCCCATATTCCAATGCACAAACGGCCACAACATCTGTTTCACTTGTTTTCCCAAGGTCAAAGAGTGCGTACTGTGCAGATGTGCCATGACTAAAGTGCGCAACCTCTTTGCCGAACAAGTCAGCTCCAAGATCGAATACCCGTGCAAATTCAAGTCCGAAGGTTGCACTCATAAGTGTCTCTTGCCTGTTTCTATGGCCGAGCATTTGAAGAAATGCAGTTACGGCTCCACTTGTCAGATGAAAGTGAGAGACTACCACGCAGAGGGCACAAACAATGTGTACGTTCAGTGCAACTGGCGCGGCAAGTACACGGGTCTGAGGCAGCACGTAGAGACGAAGCATCATGATTGGGCGGCCAGGGGAGCAACGATCAACGTGCGTTTCACTCTACGTAAATTCCAAGCGATCCTCGTCAGTTGTCACGACGAGATGTTCTGGTGTTTCTTTTGTCTTAACAGACAACAATCGCAACAAGCTTACGTTTGCTGCATCGGTGACGAAGAAAAGACCAAACAGTTCAAGTACGAAATTAAACTCTCTTCGCCGAACGACGAATGTGTGATTGTTAACAAAGGAAACGTTGTGCATTTTGAAAATGGTTTAGTGGAAGAATACGAGAAGGACGAGTCTGGTAAAAACACTATTGTGAGTGGTAATCAGATGCTGCATAGGTTTGTCAATGCAAATATCTTTCACTGCAATATAAAGATAATCAAAATGTAATTATTTATATATATGTTCTGCTGTGTACTTGCTGTTTTGAATAATATGTACCATCAAATAAACTATTAGCAACCTGACACAAGTAGCTAAGCCTACATACAATTGGTTGGTTTAACTTTAAATTGGAAATGGAAGCACACATACTTTTGCAACTAGTGTTGCTATGCTACAGCAATATGCTTTCTGATTAAATTACATGACTCAAAAATCAGTAGGCCTACTTAGAACATACCAGTATAAATAATGTTTGTGAAAAAATTCAAACTACGGATAACAATTGTTAAAACCAAGTCTTCTCAGTTAGGCTTTGCACTGCCACTTTCTCACACTCGTGGCGCCACCTTAGTACAAGCCGTTTAGATGACGTGGAGTGAGTCATGTAACTACGGTGGCGCGACCTGCAAAAAGCTTTGTGAGCAACGCCCAATTCAAGCTAAATGGTACTACTTAGGCCCCTATAAATTTTTACGTTATTACGTGTTTTTCAAAAGCAAGAAAAAATTAAAATTACGTAATTTTTTCCCTATCTGTGGACGAAACAACCTTTAAGTTAGCCTATTTGTCATTAAAAAAGAAAACAAAATAACATAATTTTTTCTCAAATTCACCATACAGGCCCAATATTAAAATTATGGTAAAAACTACAAAATAACCCTAAAAAGGTGAAAAACAACATATTTCTCAATATTTCAACAATTTTCAGTTAGGGCCTACTCCTAATGGAAATACGTAGTTAAAAATAAAAATTCTAACTAACACCTTTCAGTGGTTGAGAACTTCATTATCCAATTTGATATATATTTTGGACCAAAATGGTGACTTGTTTTGACTTTTAATTTTGATAAGAAAGGAATTGAAAACGTACAAACTAGCTCTTTGTAGGCCAATGTATGCATTGAATAATCAATTCAATTCTATTACAAAACTGCCTTTTTTTAAATCAAAACCCAATGTAAACTTTAGAAAATAAAAATTTCTACTGCTGAAAGCCTTTTTATTCACAGTTTTATTTAATTTTAATTTTAATTTTATAGAGAACTACTTAGAAAACAGTGTATTCATCAAACACACCATGGCATAAACTCATTTCATTAACTTACAATATCACAGGCGGAGCAATATTACGTAACTGGTGGAAGCGCCCTAGTTTCTCACGTCGCCATTCTTCAATTGCACTTACCCACTTACACAGGGGCACGTATTTGGGGTGAAAATAAAAGTAAATTTTTGTTTGTATTATACACAAAAAAGATGAATTTGTGGTGAAAATAATTTAACATTTAGTTAAAAACCTTATAAATCTCTGTCCCGATACGGTATTTTTGAAAATTTTGGGAGAGGGACCTTGTAACAGAATTGCAGATTACAATAACATGTAGTTATGAGAATTCAGAGGCAGGTATTTATGGTGGAACTTATTTGCATCTTTGGTTTTGTTCTGACCAAAAGCGGTGAATTGGTGTTGAAAATTATTTATAATTTACGGTTTTTAGCGAAGAAAATTTGTTTTTACCATAAATACCTGCCTCTTTACACTAAACATCAATATTTAGAATTTGAAAACACCATTAATTAATCCCCCGTCTGGGCCCAGAGCATGTCTCTGCTAATTGCAAAAGGTGATTCAAGAGAAAAAGTCCACCTCGCAAACATCAGCTAGTAAGAGGCGAGCTCTGGCAATCGGCATCATGGTTGACGACCCCCCGGTGACGATGACAGTGACACAACGAACGATGACAAAGACGTTGACGACTGCGACGTGAGAAACCCCCTTTTCTCCCCTTAGCCGTGGCTGGTTCTGACCAGCATGGGCCCCACCTCCTCATATCCCCTAGGCTAGTGTGGCACATTATGACCTAACAGTTGACGCGCCCTTAATCCAAATAAACCAAACCATTAATTAATATGTGCGCCCAGCCATAGTTAATGTGAAGAAAGACTTACCGATGCTAAACAAACGCGAGTTCATGAGGTGGAACGCACCACAGACCACAAACGCAACAGGGCGTGTCTTGTCCAGGAACATCCAGAACCCAATGGTGAGGTCCAGTAGGAAGCCCGTGAGATGAACTATCCAGAAGTCCACCTGGTCTGCAGTCATCACCAACCTAGGAAGAATACCTAGCATTACCCATCTGGGCCCGGGTTAGAATCTAGTGTGGGCCTACTGCCTACAATACAATAAGAAATACACATAGTAAAAAATTATGCAGGTTTGCAGTTTTTAAGTAAAACATTAATTATTTTATAATATGTCTACACTCTATACTGGTACTAATTTAGACAGGTCTATATTTAGACATTTTAAACCCTAATAAGCATATACATAAAACAAAACTACAAAATCCACAAAATCTAAATAAATAAAAATGTTTTTTTTGCTCAATCCCATTTACTACGTACTTGAATGGTTGGAAGACCCAATGATCATTGAGGTAAGACATGGAATAGCCTTGAACCCAATCTCTGTCCAACTTCTTGAGTCCGGCCATGAAGTACAGAGTGAAAAACTGGAAGCGAAGGATCGCGTAATTCCACAACGGAACGTGGCTGTTTCGCTTCACTCGTCCCAGCAAGCCATCCACCGACCTGTGACAAGTCAAAGTGAACAAACGTACAACAAATTAGATGTATTCACTTATAATATCACAGGCGGCGGAATATGACCTACCCGGTAGAAGCGCCCTAGTTTCTCACGTCAACATAGATTGTGACAAGAAGAGAGTAACTCTACTCACGCTGAGTGATAAAGACCACTAGTTGGTCGAAACGTATCAGAACTTGTTTACTCATCTATTTGTGTCTGTGCGTGTGCGACCTACCTCGCGTTTTTAAGGTAAGCTGTCGTCCTTCTGTACATTTCCCCCCACTAAAACATGTTTATTCATGTTCCCAGTTTAGGTACTACTTTTTTACAACACATACTAATATTGACAAAATTGTTCGTACACAATTCTTTAATTTCTTTATTTTCATTCACATAAATAACTTTTGTTTTGCTATTACTATCATCATCATCATCATCATTTTATTTTGTTATACCGTATATACAGTAAGTAAGATGGCGCCCGGCCGTCAGTCACGCGTGCCTCGCGCTCCGTTGTTTATCTTCTTTTCGGTAGTTCTAATCAATGTTATTTTCTTGTGTCTCGTCAAGATGAATTGTGGTGTCATCTCGCGTCCGAGTGATGAGTTTTGTGACGGTGTGTTGATAGGTTTGTTCTCTAAACGCAGTTTTAGTTTTTCCGCGAGTGTTGTCGCTGGCTTGCCTGCCCATGGGCTCGCTACCCCCAAACGCGGGGCTGCTCGTGGTCGCTCTCCAGTGTTGTCGCACTTGCTCGTATATCTAATTTTACTGTCAGGCGATGTTTCACTTAATCCTGGTCCACAAACGACTTTGAACACCTACTACCAAAACGTCTGCAGCCTTAAAAATAAATTTACGGATTGCGTTACTGATTGGAATGATTTAACGTGCTACGATGTTATCGCTTTTACAGAGACTAAACTGTGTGACTACGTAACCAATGCTGAAATTCCAATATCATCAGATTTCAACATTTTTCGCCGTGATAGAACTTTTCGGGGAGGTGGAGTATTGATAGGCATTAACTCGAAGTGGCCTTGTAGAGCTAGGCCTGACCTTAATCGTGACTGTGAGATAGTATGGTCTGAACTGTGCATTCCCGGTAATAAACTTCTAATTGGATGTTACTACAGACCTCCTCCTAGCCCAATCGCGTCTCTAGAAGCGTTTCTTGATTCGGTTCTTGCAGCACTTGCACACGGCCGTGTATTACTTTTCGGGGACTTTAACCTGGGAATTAAGTGGACTTCTTCTGAGTCGGGCACTGCGAGTGACGTCAGTGACAGGTGGTTCATTGATAACTTCATCAACGGACTTGGACTTCAACAACTGTGCCTCCACCCCACAAGAAACCTGGCAACACTGGATCTTGTGTTGACGAGCTTCGAGCCAGACACCTGCACCGTTACGCCGAGTCGCAACATTTTTCAGTCTGACCACGAGTCTTTGGATACGTCACTCACTCTACCTGCCATTGTCCATCGCCGCCACCACTCTACTCCTTTGAGACCGACCCCCTGTTGGCGTAAGGCTAATTGGCCTGGTATTTCAGATGCATTGAATACCCTCCCTTGGCAACAATTCGAGGAACTCGATGTAAACAGCGCAGTTCAAAGATTCAATGAATGGATTCATAATATTATTGCCGAATTCGTACCCTCTCGTAAAATCAAATCTAACAAGTTTCCTGTTTGGATGACTGACCTCACTAAGAATGCGTTGTATAATAAAAACCAAGCCTGGAAGCTTTGGAAAGATTCCTTGAGTCCGCACACACGCCTCACGTATGAGAATGCTAGGAGACTTGCGAAGACGTTGTCTAGAAATGACTACAAAAACTACACTGACAAAATTACTAGTGAAACTGCATCTAATCCGAAGAGGTTCTGGTCACTTATAAATTCACGTAGGAAATCCGAAAGAATTCCCCTCGAAGTGTACTCAGACGATAACACTGCAACCGAACATCACAGACCCGCCCTTTTCAATGACCACTTTGCAAGCAATTTTTCCCCGCCTACTACCCATCCGATAACATCTCCCCTACAAACGAAGTGTACCTTCTCTCTCGCTTGTCTTACAACCGATGCGAGGGAAATACGCAATTTCATTACCAAACTATCTCCGCACCGTGCTACTGGCCCTGATAACATTAGTGCAATTTTTATCAAACGTACTGCACCTCAATTAGCTTTCCCATTGTCCATCTTATTCAACAAAATTTTTTCATGTGGTGTGTTTCCGGACTGTTGGAAAACGGCAAACGTGGTCCCCATATTAAAATCAGGTGACAAAAAACATGTTAATAACTATAGACCTATTTCACTTCTTCCCATTCTCTCCACGATTTGTGAGAGAATTATTCACCAGCGACTCCTAACTTTTACACTACCACACCTATCGCAAATTCAACACTGATTTCTACCAGGTAATTCCTGTCAGACCAACTTAGTAATGTTACAACAAGAAGCAATGTCTGCTGTGGAAGCCGGAGAGCAACTCGATGTTGCATTCATCGATTTTGCGAAAGCTTTCGATTCGGTGAGTCACAGGCATCTATTGCACAAGATCGAACATCGCTTCGGAATTCACGGTAATTTCCTTGCTGTCATTGCCAGCTTCCTTAAAAACCGTCTTCAACGCATCGTCATCTCTGGGGTCGAATCCGGTTGGGTCAGTGTGACCTCTGGGGTCCCCCAAGGAAGTGTCCTTGGGCCCCTCCTCTTCACACTTTTCATGGATGATATGCAAGACTCCGTTGACTCCTGGATTTGCGACTTCCTGTTGTATGCTGACGATTGCAAACTCATGAAACGCATTCGGGATGCAAGTGATGTAATCATGCTTCAACGCGGACTGGACTTGTTTTACCGCTGGTGCACCGACTGGGAAATGAAACCGAACCCCAGGAAATGTTCAATACTGTCTATATTTCTCCGTAGTGTCCCCCTTCTCCATGGCTATCAATTGGGTGGTGAAGCGATTCAGCGTGTTGAGAGGCAGCGTGACCTGGGAGTGACTGTGGATGGGAAACTACTGTTCGTAGATCATATTGATACAGTCACCTCCAGGGCCATGCGTCTTCTTGGAATGATGTACCGTTTCACCAAATTCGTGACGTCATGGCCCTCCCGAACCTACTTCACTGCATGTGTGCTACCCGTCGTTGAATATGGTTCTGTAATTTGGGCTATGTCTGCAGTGTCAAATCTGAAGAAGTTGGATCGTGTTATGTCTTTTTTTCTTTCAATTGTTAAACATCGAGTTACAAACTTTCAAAACACTTCAAAACCTGAAATTATGTCTTCTCTCAATTTATGCTCCTTAACCCAGTCGTCGTTCTCTGGCCGATTTGAAGTTTTTTCATAAAATCGTTAATGGTAATCTTCGACCTCCACTAATCAATTTTTTCTCCCTACATGTACATCCCGCCTAACCAGATCGACTCAACTGTTTCATTTACCTATTCCTCGCCTGGAAATTATCAAACGCTCCCTCTTCTACCGGCTACCCTTCACTACAATTCACTTGCCACACCCACCCTAGACATTTTTGCGAACCACCGCGAGTTCATAACTAGCGTAAAACCCCTTATTAGCCATGCTTAGTTAATTTTTCAATTTAATTTTTAATTTTTAATTAATTTTTTTTATTCTTTCTTTCTTTCTGTTTTTACTATTACGTATCATTCATTATTCATGTGTTCATGTATTTCTATTCGTATTTCCTCTGTTATCATGTTTAGTTTAAGTTAGTATAAGTTAGTTAGTAATGTTATTATGTTTACAATGCACAATGTAAAATGGCCTATGGCTGTATTCGTGTCCAGTTGAATAAATAAATAAATAAATAAATAAATAAAACAATCTAATCATCAAACACACCATTAACTCCTCTCATCAACTTTCATTATCACAGGCGGCGCAATATGACCTAACCGGTTGAAGCGCCCTAGTTTCTCACGTCGTCGTCAATCCCTTGTGAATAATCATTAGGGATGCACATCAATACTTTTTTCAGTATTGATTATCAAAATGGTAATGTCATTATCGATATCACCAATAAAGCCTGTTCCGACCTATAAGTGGAACCTGAAGCGTGGCAAGTGTAAGTCAAAACAAAACAATCACGTTCCGTTTGCTGCCTCACTGTCTTCGATGTCATGTATTATTTGGCTTCCGTTATCGACTGATCATTTTCGAACAAATCTCGAGTGTGACACCATCAGCCCAGCCAGTGCATGGCACAACGTGAGATAATCTCCGTCTTTAGAGTTTAGTTCGTGCCAGTATTAACGAATTATTTGATATTTCGATAATCGATAATGAATTTTGGTTATCGATTATCAAAATTATATCTATTATTGATTATCAATCGATAATATCGATTATCGTGTGCATCCCTAATAATCATTAAAATATTTCATTTCCTTTGATGTGTTGTCATCTTTCATTTGTAACTGTATCCATGTTAAATAAAATGTACTTTGTACTGATTAGTAAGCTGGACCCTTGTGGTCATCCAATGTAATTTAAAAGAGCTGTCAAATAAAAATTAAATTTATTATATTTATTAATAAATAACTTTTGTTTTGCTATTACTAGGGAGTAGGGATGCACACAATAATTGATATTTCGATCAATAATCAATAATGGATATTATTTCGTTAATCAATAACCAAAGTTCATTATCGATTATCAAAATATCAAATAATTCGTCAATGGTGGCACGAACTAAACTCTAAAGGCCGAGATTATCTCACGTTGTGCCATTCACTGGCTGAGCTGATGGTGTCACACTCGAGATTTATATTTGGAATTGACCTATCAGTCGATAACGGAAGCCAAACACATGACATCGAAAACAGCCAGGCAGTAAACGGAACGTGATTGTTTTGTTTTGACTTATTCTTGCCACACTTGAGGTTCCACTTATAGGTCGGCACAGGCTTTGTTGGTGATATCGATATTATCGATAATATCGATTTGATAATGACGTTACCATTTTGATAATCGATAATGAAAAAAGTATTGATGTGCATCCCTAGCTATTACTGTACTATCATCAACATCATTTTATTTTCTTATCTTCTTCTTTCTTCTTTTCTTATGCCAACAATGGACATTATTCATGTCATCATGTGTTTTCTAGTTAGCCAGTAGAGATAGGACTCCTGTTCGCTCCGATCTATGCCATTTGGCATTTTGTCCCATTCAACCTTTATATTATGTACATTGAAAAAGATGTTTCCTGTCTTGTTTACCAGCTCCACACATCTGACAGACACTAGATTCAAAAATTCCAAATCTATGGAGGTGCTTTCCGAGTAGGTCATGTCCTGTTTGAAGCCGGAATTGAGCTGTTTCTATTTTTCTACTGTAGCACTTACGTTTACCAGTCGGCCTCATTTTAGTGTAATCTTCCCACAGTTTATTTTGCCCGGTTTATTGGCGAACGTCCAATGTGGATTTCGTCAACGTCGCTGCACCATCGACCACTTGGTTCGATTAGAGACCTTTATTCAAGAAGGGTTTGTTGCAAAACAGCATGTTGTTGGCGTGCTTTTTGACATTGAAAAAGCCTACGACACAACATGGAGGTATAATATTCTTAAACAGATTCACGAGTGGGGTTTTCGAGGGCACATGCCAAATTTTTAGAAAACTTTTTAAAGATAAAAACTTTCAAAGTGCGTGTTAACAATGTTTTGTCAGACTCGTTCTCACTGGAAACAGGTGTACCACAAGGCTCAGTCTGTCGGTGTCACTATTTGCTATTGGCATAAACAGTGTTGTGATTGTTATTCCAAAAAAGGCCTAATGTCGTGCCTATTTGTAGATGACCTGGGAATCTTCTACAGATCGGTAAATTTATCAACAGCTCAAAGACACGTGCAAATTGGATTAAACAATATAAGTGAATGGGCTAGAAAGCGGGGGACACGATTCTCTCCCGAAAAGACTCAGTGCATTCACTTTTGTCGTCTTCAAGGAATTCAAAATGAACCACAACTCTCATTTAACAATATAGAACTTCAATTCAAACCCCATGTCCGTCTTCTCGGCATGGTGTTTGACAAAAAGCTAAATTGGAAACACCACGTTGTTGAGTTAGGCAAAAGATGCATGTTGAAAATCAACCTATTGAAAGTTCTCAGCAACACATCGTGGGGTGCATATCGGACTTGCATGTTGAGAATTTACGGATCTCTAGTTTGCTCCAAGATGGACTATGGAAGTTTCGTATACTTGTGGAAGTCATAATGAATACATTATTCGAGTAAGCTAATAATAACATTTATTGAGTTTCACATTGAAAGGACTACAGAGAAAACACATCTGCTTTCCAAACCAGCAGTTGAGAGAGTTAGACCTTCATTTGTCTTTAAGCTCAACAATGATCTAACATAACAATTGGCTGGTGGTTGGAAGTCACAGCCTTCTAAATAAGTAAAATGTTTGTTAGATAAAGTAGGTCACTACATACTCTTCAGCAAGTAACACAACCCTTAAACTTCTAGACACTGTCCACCATTGTGGTCTTCGTCTTGCTCTTGGTGCATTTCGAACAAGCCCGGTAGTAAGCTTGTATGCCGAGTCAGGTGTGTCCTCCTTGGCAGAAGGGCAAAACCTCTTGATGGGTACGTACATAATGAAAATTAAATCTATGCCTAACCATCCCTCAATCGTGATATTTTAATGTGAAATATGTCAGACACCTTGATAACAAACAAAAGGCAACCCTTCCAACGGGGTTAAGGTGTAAACTTTTGTTTAAACTTATAGATTTTAATCTGCCAACAGTTTTTTAATTTTGTTTTTTACAATAACCCCGCCCTGGTCTAAAAACCAAGCCGATTATTTTTATTCGACCTTTGTCGTTTTGATAAAAACTCTACTTGCGATACTGTATTCAAAAATTTAAATTTAGAAAGATTTGCCATGAACATCAAAGTATTACTTTGGTATTCACAGACGGCTCCAAAATTGACAACAAGGTTGGAAGTGCCTTTTATTGCTCCACATTAACTGAACGTTTCAGGCTAAGCAACGTGTGTTCAGTTTTCACTGCAGAGTTATTCGCCATCCGTGAAGCTCTTAAATACATTCTACGTTGTCGTAGTGGAGAATAGCCTACCTTTTGTGTTCAGATAGCTTAAGTTCACTTCAAGCTATAAAATATATGTATTCTAGTCATCATTTAGTACAAGACATCCAATTCTATTTAGGAAAACTTACCTCTAAGGGATATATAATAGAGTTTTGCTGGATACCTGGACACGTGGGCATAGAGGGAAATGAACACGCTGATCGGAGCTGCTAAGGAAACTTCCCAGCGTCGCGACGTTGATTTCAAATCTAGTTCCCATTCCAGATCTGCACCCGTAAGCGGACTAGTCCCGCGAATCATAGCCTGGCCACGGAAGCCATAAGCGGAAATGGTCCGCATTTACGCGCGTTTCCATTCAAAACTGCAGTAGTATCAGCTCCTATCGGCCAAATTTTTGTACTTTTTGTTGCATTTCCCGCGTCAAGCATGTAGTGACATCTAGTGGTGTTCTTTAAGACTCTTACAGCAAAAACGTGAAGCTACAATCAACTTTGTTATCGACATGAAACTTACGGGCCTGTCTACTGTCAATAATGGCAGATTCGGATCAATCAAAGCGTCGTTCTCGGCACAAACAAACCTAAATCAGTCCAATTTTTGGATGTTCTTCGATCAGATTTCAGTGATAGTGGATGGTGAAGGTTGTGATTTTAATTGTATGCGTAGAACCGGTGCAGATATAGTAAGTGAAAGTGACAGCGAAGAAGAAATGTGCGTTGGTGTGCGTGGGAGTAACATTGAGGTTAGGAATGGGCGTGATCACGAGGGTCGTACTCGTAGCCCTACAAATTCGTGTATTGTTAGTTGTGAACAGGCCTAGGCCTAGAAATAATGCTACAGTAATAATAAGTGATAGTGACAGTAATGATGTTGATTACGTTCTTACTCTACTACGCTGCAACTTTGATGTGCAGAGGGCAAAAGTGCGCGGTTTCCGTGGGCGCGCTAGCGTTTTGGGGCGCTGGTGCGGATGGGTTAACAAACTTTAATTAACTTCATACACATTTCTTTAATTACTTTAATTTTATTCCCATACATAACTTTTGTTTTGCTATTACTTTCGTCATCATTATTTCTTTTGTTACTTATACACTTAGAAAACTCTTAAATAATAATAATAATAATAAACATCATCATAATAATGATCATAATCATAATAATAATAATAATAATAATAATAATTATTATTATTATAATAATAATAGTTAATAATAAATAATAATAATAATAATAATAAATACATTATACAAGATGCGACAGTAAACGATCAATGTAGAAAATGTAGTGTAAGGGGTGAAACAATCGAACATATCATATCCGGGTGCCAGTCACTATGTCAAAAGGATTACCTCTACAGACATAACCAAGTAGCTAACATTATTCACCAAAAACTAGCAATCAAGTACAACCTCATTGATACACACACACCTTACTACAAAATACAAACCGGAGAAAGTACTAGATAGCAAAGATTTCAAATTATATTACGACCGCACAGTTATAACAGACCAAACTATACATCACAACAGACCGGATATAATTATAATTGACAAGAAGAAACAAGAAACTACCCTTATTGACGTTGCTGTCCCAATGTGCCATAACGTCGAGAACTTTCAATTGAGATCCCTTGCAATTGAGATCAAGAAGATGTGGAAACAGAAAAAGGTAAATACAATCCCATACGTGATATCGGCTAATGGCATCATACCGAAGAAGCTACATGAAAGCATTAAACAACTAGATCTTCCACCCAATGTTTACATCGAGACTCAAAAGGCAGTAATACTCAACACATGTAGAATAGTTCGTAAATTTCTAAACTAAGAATGATACTTCGAGATTCCGAGACAGCTTCAATCCTGACATGGTTTTCGTGGTTTTCCATAGTCCGAAGAGCAAATGCTAGGATGGCGACGAGAAATCGGCCACGACCGTACACAGCAGAAAGAAAACATCATCTACAAACTTTATTATAAATGACTTATTTTAGTTAGAGTTAAGACAAAGTAATAATGTAGGTATGTAATATAGATACACATGGAAGTGCTTGACGTAAGTCCGTACAACATGTTAGCTCCGGTTTTGACCGAGTTTGTATGAAATACATCCAATAAAATAATAATAGTAATTATAATAATAATAATAATAATCAAACACACCATTAACTCATCTAGTCAATGTCATAAACACAGGCGGCGCAATATGACCTAACCGGTTGAAGCGCCCTAGTTTCTCATGTCGTCGTCGTTGGTTTCTCTAACTTCAGGTTTACATTTCTGTCTTGTTATAAGTAAAATTTTGTGTCCAGCACTGGAAAGAGACTCTTGGTTGTCCTGTTTTATGTGGTTGAATAAGTTTGTGTGGCATCAGGCTAAATCTGGTCTGGAGAGGCCTCCTCTATATGAGAGGAAGGTATATGAGTCTGCTGCTTCCAGTAGCATCAGCGGGTTGCTGTCTATATATTCTTCAACTATGTGTCCAACTTTTGTTGTTGTATTGTAATGCCAGGCTTTATTGGGTGCATTAAAATCTCCAACAATTACTGAGGTACTGTCAACAGTGACTAGATCTAAAAATTTTGTTTTGTTTGTTGGTGGGTTATAGAGAATGATGTACAGTATGTGGTCTTGGTGTGATTTTTCCACAGTTCTAGTTGTACCACCTCTATCTTGTCTTCTTCGTCCATTTTGTGTAAAAATTTAAATTTCGATGTCAGACCATCCTTCACACCAACTATGATGCCTGAAGAGATTTGTCTCTGTCTAGGGAGAGTATATATTTTGTAGGCGTTAATCATGGCTCTGTCCAGTTTTTCGTGGTCTGAGATTGATCCTGCTTCCACCACTGAGTATGCGTCTACATTTTTGTCACTAATTATCTTCTTAAGTTCTAAATATTTATCTTCGGAGAGACCGCCTGCGTTCCAATACAACAAGGTGACGTAGCCCTGAGAAGGACACATTTTCTCCACTCTCCTATCTCTTCTGTTAACTTGCTTTGGCATCTTCAAGTCCGAACGTTTAGCGTGATCCAGGGGGCACGTGTAAGTTTTATCTAACGGACGCGTTCGGAAGTCACCCCCCCCCCCCATAAATACACTTACACACACCTTATACACCTTATAAATACATTTAGAAAACAATACAGTCATTAATCAATCATCAAACACACCATTATTGCATTTCATTCACTTTCAATATCACAAGCGGCACAATATGACCTAACCGGTCGAAGCGCCCTAGTTTCTCACATCACCACCGCCTTTCATATTTTTACAGTCTATTGACTTCACACACTTTTGTGTAGGCCTATCCAGTACTCAGTACTACACATAAAAATTATGTTTACAGTGCCTAGTGTTAATTTGTATAGGTGCTAGAACCTAGGTATTCCTATCAAAGCACCAAATCCAGAACAACTTAAAGAACAGAAATATATAATTTGAATAGGGTTTGTTTAGTGTTCCTGTTTAGGGCCTCCGCCTACACATGTTTTAAGGTTAAGTTAATTAAAACAAATTAAGCATTCACCAAAGAGCTATAAGGTTCAGGTTACTATGTTGTCCTTTATAAATCAGTTTTTCAACTGAATAGGATAACGTTAAATAAATAATAAATAAATAAACCGTTGTAAGGTTTATGTAAGGCCCTACTATATTTAAACAATTTTGAAAGTTTATTACCTAAAGTATAATGTCTTGCACTGTAGGGCTAGGCCTATGTTTCCCCTAGTGAGCAGGCATGCCTACTTGTTATATGTTCACAGGGCCTAGATTAACAAGCCACGGATAAACATAAGGCGGCATAGTGTGTATCGAAATTGCATCAAGTACCGCATTAATAGACCAACCACAATCTTGACAAGAGCTTGACAAGATTTTACAGCAGGGATGGCTGGTTCTAACTACCTAGCATGGGTTTTTCCACCGCATATCCTCTAGGCTAAAAGATAAGTCGATGCCGACTTCATATCGCCCTATTTCTCTGACAAGTTGCTTTTGCAAATTGTTTGAAAAGATGATCAACAAACGACTAATGTGGATGCTGGAGACACGCGGTTTATTGGCGAACGTCCAATGTGGATTTCGTCAACGTCGTTGCACCATCGACCACTTGGTTCGATTAGAGACGTTTATTCAAGAAGGGTTTGTTGCAAAACAACATGTTGTTGGTGTGCTTTTTGACATTGAAAAAGCATACGATACAACATGGAGATATAATATTCTTCAACAGATTCACGAGTGGGGTTTTCGAGGACACATGCCAAAATTTTTAGAAAACTTTTTAAAAGATAGAACTTTCAAAGTGCGTGTTAACAATGTTTTGTCAGACTCGTTCTCACTGGAAACAGGTGTACCACAAGGCTCGGTCTTGTCGGTATCACTGTTTGCTATTGGAATAAACAGTGTAGTGGATTGTATCCCAAAGAGCCTAATGTCGTGCCTATTTGTAGATGACCTGGGAATCTTCTACAGATCGGTAAATTTATCAACAGCTCAAAGACACGTGCAAATTGGATTGAACAATATAAGTGAATGGGCTCGAAAGCGGGGGACACGATTCTCTCCCGAAAAAACTCAGTGCATTCACTTTTGCCGTCTTCAAGGAATCCAAAATGACCCACAACTATCGTTTAACAATGTAGAACTTCTATTCAAAACAAATGTCCGTCTTCTCGGCATGGTGTTTGACAAAAGCTAAATTGGAAAGACCACATTGTTGAGTTACGCAAAAAATGCATGTTGAAAATCAACCTATTGAAAGTTCTCAGTAATACATCGTGGGTGCAGATAGGACTTGCATGTTGAGAATTTACGGATCTCTAGTTTGCTCACAGATGGACTATGGATGTTTCGTATACTCTTCAACAAGTAACACAACACATAAACTGCTAGACACTGACCACCATAGAGGTCTGCGTATTGCCCCTGTGTGCATTTCGAACAAGCCGGTAGTCAGCTTGTATGCCGAGTCAGGTGTGTCCTCCTTACAGAACGGAGAAACTTCTTGATGGGTACGTATGTAATGAAAATTAAAGCTATCCTAACCATCCAGCAAATCGAATGTTTTTAACACGACATATGTCAGACACTTTGATAACAAACCCAAGGCATCTCTTCCAACGGGATTAAGATGTAAACTTTATGTTTAATCTTATAGAATTTCATCTGCCAAAAGTATTTAATTTTGTATTTAGCAATAACCCGCCCTGGTTTACACCAGAGCCGATTATTATATTTGACCTTTGTCGTTTTGATAAAAACTCTACTTGCGATAGTGTATTCAAAATTAACTTTAGGAAAGATTTGCCATGAACATCAAAGGTTTACTTTGGTATTCACAGAAGGCTCCAAAATTGACAACAAGGTTGGAAGTGCCTTTTATTGCTCCACCTTAACTGAACGTTTCAGGCTAAGCGACGTGTGTTCAGTTTTCACTGCAGAGTTATTCGCCATCCGTGAAGCTCTTAAATACATTCTACGCTGTCGTTGTGGAGAATACCTTTTGTGTTCAGATAGCTTAAGTTCACTTCAAGCTATAAAACTCATGTATTCTAGTCATCATTTGGTACAAGACATCCAATTCTATTTAGAAAAAACTAACCTCTAAGGGATATATATAATAGAGTTTTGCTGGATACCTGGACACGTGGGCATAGAGGGAAATGAACACGCTGATCGGGCTGCTAAGGAAGCTTCCCAGCGTCGCGACGTTGATTTCAATCTAGTTCCCGTTCCAGATGTCAAGAGTGGATACAAGCAAAGATTGTTGGATTTGCGACAAGCATCGTGGGATGTGTTGCAAAATAACAAATTGCATAGTGTGATGCCCACATTGACTAACAAAATTCGTCCACCTACGTCTCGACTCTCACGTAGAGAAGAGGTGGTATTGTCTAGAATTCGTATAGGCCATACACGCCTAACACACGGATATCTCTTAACCAGAGAAAAGGTTATTCCCATATGTGACACATGTGATGTACCTTTAACCGTGCATCATATGCTAGCAGAATGTGCCAATATGATGCATTGCGCACGCAATTTGATCTCTCCCCAATCATATGAAGAACTTCTATCATATGATAACGGCGCAAACTTTCTAAATTTCTCATCCATTGTAATCTATTTAACAAAATTTAATTCACATCTTACACATTTGTTTCTTTTCTTTATTTTCATTTACATACATAACTTTTATTTTGCTATTACTTTCTTCATCATCAATTTATTTTGTTATTTATACACTTAGAAAACAATCTAATCATCAAACATACCTGCATTCACTCTTCTCATTTCATTCATTCACAGGCGGCGCAATATGACCTAACCGGTTGAAGCGCCCTAGTTTCTCACGTCGTCGTCGTCTAGGCTAGAGTGCTGCATTATAATCTAACATAATAACAATTAATAACCTACAAATAAGAAACTATTTATGTCTCCCCATCTGTAAACCCGCCAGATTGTGTCTTACCAGTAATGGTTGGCGCTGGTGCCCAGCAGCAGGATGGCCACAAGTCCGAACAAGTACGAGTGATTGTTCCAGGAAGACTTGTCCAGGAGAAAGATGTACCAATACGGCACGAGGAATGCAGCGCAGCTCCAGCGGAAGAACAGGCCCAACATTATTCCCAAGGCACCTAAGAAAAATTGAAATCATGACTGTAGGCTACAAACCTACATGCTTACATAAAAGGGTTTTGGATAGGGAACCCAACAGCGTACCTGGTTGGAGACTGCAGGGTTTTTGTAGATAGATAGAAACATATAAAACTCCAGTAAGAAGTAGTTAAAGTTAGTAGTTAAAGTGATTTAGTTTTAAAAGTAGAATTGGCCCAGAGCATGGCTCTGCCTATCGTAAAAGGCGATTCAAGAGAAAAAGTCTACCTCGCAAACATCAGCTAGTAAGAGCGGAGTATATAATTACTCCCCAAAACTAGAGGCGAGCTTTGGCAATCATCGTCGAGGACCTTGCCCCCTTCCCTTGACGACCCTCGACGAGGATGACGACAATGACACCACGATCGATGACGAAGACAATTACGACCGCGACGTGAGAACCCCCCTTTCCTCCCCTTACCCGTGGCTGGTTCTGACCAGCATGGGCCCCTCCTCCCCCCCTACCCCCCTAGGTTAGAGTGGTGCATTATGACCTAACGGTTGATGCGTCCTTAATCCAAATAAACCAAAACCGTCTGGTCCCAGGGTAGAATTGGCCCAGCTCCCAAAGCGATTCAAGAGAAAAAGTCCACCTTGCAACCATCAGCTAGTAAAAGGAAAAAGGGTAGTATATTACTCCCCAAAACTAGAGACGAGCACTGGCAATCGTCGTCGAAAACACATCCCCCTTCCCTTGACGACTTCTCCGATGAAGATGACAATGACACAACGAACGATGACAAAGACGATGACGACCGCGACGTGAGAAACCCCCCTTCCTCCCCTTACCCATGGCTGGTTCTGACCAGCATGGGCCCCTCCTCCCCATATCTCCTAGGGTAGAGTGGTGCATTATGATCTAACGGTTGACGCGTTCTTAATCCAAATAAAAAATTAAAAAAAAATTAAATTTAATAAAAGTAGGCCTAGTGGCTGTGGATGAACGTTTAAAGAATGGGTATTTCATTAAATCACTGCAGCATAGGCCTACCGTAGCATGTTTTGTTGTATGCTAGATGCAACTGTGTGAAATTGGCTTGTTCACGCAAAGCTCCGCGCAGATCGCGCCACTGCACTAACCCCCAAAACCAGGGTCCACTAGATACTTATTCCGAGCTGCTTGTTAGGTATCTAGTGGACCCTGCCCTAGACCGTGGCGGCGTTTGAAATAAACTATGTATAGCAGGCTCTGCATTGTCAAATCTGTATGCTTCCTCGATTATTTAATTACGTATTGTTTTACGTAAGTAGTCGTGCGGCCTATTTCAAGTAATTTTATTCAATAACATATTTTGTTTGTGATTAAACTTTTAAACAATGGAAACGTGGACGATAGGAAAATTAAAAGAAGAGCTGAAAGCAAATGGCGCCGTTGAAGTCTTAACCTAGGACCTAGCCCTGTTATTGAGATTAGACTTAGGTCTACTTGGAATAAGGACTAGGGCCTAGGCTTTTCTTCAGCATTAGATGTAGACCTAGGCAAATCAATATCATGGTATTATAAATTAGCAAATATAGGCCTAGGCCTTACTTGCATATGCCTCAGCAAAGCCTAGGGCTTAGGCCTAGCCAGTGTTGATTTGTTGACATGAGAGAGGTTACGTAGGCAGGAGGCCGAGTAAAGACACATGTCAGTATAAAATGTGTGATTGTATTTATTTGTAGTGATAAACACGACAGCATGTCCTCCTCTCTCCTTACACGAATACACACAGCAATTGGGCATTTTGCTTTCAACATAAAACTTTGCAAACTGACAGTAAAAACAGTAGGCTGCTGACAGCTATGAGCAGCCATGACACCCGCAAGTTGGGAATGGGCTATCACCGCCGTCTACATTCGCCATTTACATGCATCCAGACGGCGGTGGGGTGATAGTACAGCAGCGCAGCGTGGTGAGTAAAAGTCGCAGTGAACAAGCCAATTGCGTCATGAATGACCTTGTAATACCAACATTTAAATTAAAATTTATGAGGGAATAATAAGGGCTATCTTAAGTATTTGTTTTGGTATGTTACAGAATATTTGGAGTCTTTTGAGAATACATATCAATATTGAGGAATATTTTGCATAGCCTATTTGGAGAGAACCGGCCCTTCATGGATATATATTTCTGAAAATGTAGCCCTACTTCCCACTTTTGCTGTTCTTTTGCAATCATTGCAGTGCTCCTGAGCATCTTCCATAGTAATGCTTAATGGTAGATCATGCTAGTGATTCTGTAAATCGTCTATTACTAGGAAAACTCTCAGTTGGACGCGTTGTTAAGCGAGCACCGGTACGTGCAACATGACCCGAGTACGACATTCCCATAAGGCCCACCACACAGTGTAGGCCTAACTGGATATTGACATTGTACACTGTATACTATTCCAACATCTTTGTAATTGTACTTATTCACGTCATGCCTTCTAAAGTGTATCTTTGTATCTTCACTGCCTCCTTCATTTTTAAGCATCATTTTTCGAACTATGATTACCAATAAGTCTTTAACGTCTTGACCGATTTAGCTGAAAATTTGAAAAATAGGAGAGAATGGTGTACTTATTGACCCTGCAAAATTTCATAACGATCGGAACATTTTATTTTTATTTATTTATTTATTTATTTTTTTTATTTTTTATAACCAACGATCGGATTCGTTCAAAAACTATACAGCAACCCGCCTAGGTGGTATGTACATGTGTGAAAAATTTCAGGTCGATCAGAGAAACGGTGCGACCTGTATCGAAGCAGTAACAGAAAAAAAAAAAAAAAAAAAAAAAAAAAACAGACATTCGAGCCATAAGAGTCAAGTGGAGACGCTCGCTTCGCTCGCTCAATAAAAGCTGATTTATAAAAGAGGACTAATTTATAATTAATAACCTTAGGCCTGGTCAAAATTGTTGACAGTTTTACTTAAAAAAAAAAAAAAAAAAAACGCAAAATGAAAATCATTAGTAAACTGCAACTAACTTTCTAAATTTCTCATTCAAAGAAATTTATTCAACCAAATTTAAATCACATCATACACATTTTGTTATGCCTAATAAATTTTCCATTCAAATAAATAACTTTTGTTTTGATATAAGTAGGCCTACTATCATCATCATTATTTTCTTTTTTATAACCTGTCAACCCTTCTCCAATCTAAACTAAACTAGCCATTTGGCCTTTTCCAAACTAATTGAACAACCAAGTCATTTGACACCTATCACTTTCCATCTTTCTTCACCTATGGGTCGAGATGGGCGAGCCTACTCTACACCCTCTGGTGGGTCCGTGTCTCCTTGTTCATAACAAGTGTGACTCCTTGTCCTGCTGGGGGGCCTAGCAGGTGATGAACCTGTTAGACCCTACTCGTCTTTTCCTTCAACCTCTTCATCTGCAGCCAAGAGCTAATATAGCACGTGTACCTGTGCTATAGCCAAGAGCTTGCAATTTGTAGTCTTGTTTCCTTTCGTTTTCGAATCCCAGTCACAATTAGTAGGGCAGCCTCTCTCGTTGCCACGGGTCTTGGTTCAAATCCAGGGTAAGACATGGTTCTTTTGTCGCCCAAGCACCAGAGTCTAGGAGGGAAGCCCCCTCACTGGTTGTGCTGTGTTGTGACTTTCCACCTTTCCTATCTCTAACCTTTTCTCTTTGTATGAATGAAGAGGCACCCTTGCCCAGCAACAGCAGGAGGGGCAGCTTTTCTCTTGTTGCCAAGGGTCCTGGTTCGAATCCAGGGTAAGTCATGGATTTCTTGTCTCCCGAGCACCAGAGTTGGGAGGAAAGCCCCTTACTGTCTGTGCTGACTGAGTGCCCCAGTATGAATGGTTGTGTGAAATAACCTTGCTGATGATGACAACATGCTTGCAGAATTTACTTCTTGCGTGGCCCTACCACAGGTTTGGTTATGTGTTGTGAGTTTTGGTTGCATGTAGTTAGCTGATTTTTTAGTGGCCACCATCCGCCTGAAGAGTCCCAGAAGGACGAAACGCGTCGTGGATTAAGGTAACAACTTTAAATTAGCTACAGTTTGTCATCAGCAGGTGAAAAGGTTTGTCGCCCCCAGCCCCTCAGGCTGGGCTTTATGTTCTCTATGCTTCCCAACCTGTCAACCCTTCTCCAATCTAAACTATATATGGTATATATATATATATAGGCCCTACACTTAGAAAACAATATAACAATCAAGTATCAAACAAACCATTAACTCATCTCTTCAACTTTCAGTATCACAGGCGGCGCAATATGACCTAACCGGTTGAAGCGCCTCAGTTTCTCACATCTTCGTCAGTTGGGAGTATTCGGATTCCTCTTCAATTCGTAAAAGGCGAGAAAAGAAGCAAATTCCATCTCGCAAACAACATCTTGTAGGTAGGAGAGTATTTAACTCTTCGAAACTACAGGCAAGCTCTGTGAGAAGCTTCCCCTTTCTCTCCCCTTACTCGTGACTTGTTCTGTCCGGTACGGTAGCGTCCTCTTTTAGGGATGGGATAGTGTACACGTGTACATACACGTTTTAATGCGTTTACACGTTTACCGTTTCTACGAAAATAATAAACGTGTGTGTGTGTCCCTATGCTGTGTGCAGCCAGCCGCCGGCCGGCCAAAATCTCGTCGCGCCGTGCAATCAGTGCAGGTCACGTGACTTGTTACATGGCGCGCACTCGCGCAAGTCAGTCAGTCGCTCAGGGAGTGTGAGTGCGGCGTCTTCGTGACATCAAGCAGCAAACCGTAGCTAGTTTAAACAATGAAAGGTATGTCTATCTCTCGCTTTTGCTTTGAATCCATGTTGGCAATAATTGAACACAAGAAAATAGAAATCCTCCTAGGTTGGGCACAAAATAAAACAAAATAAACACCATTTTTTTAGCAAACTTGGCAAACATTACATAGTAGGGATGTCATAGGGTAGTAAAATTAGGATCCGGTTCCTGACCTTCCAGGAATCGGGTTACCCGAATCCTGAAAGCCTAAATTACGTCATTTTATCGTCGTACCCCCCCACCCCCCCGCGAGCGGTTGAAGGTCGTTCGGAAGCGTCTACAAGAAGATAAGCTTATCTTCTACTGTTGTGAGACAAAACCTAGTGGTCGGCGGCCACCCATTCTGTCACGTCCTCTTCCGTGACGTCATCGCAACTTGGAAGTTGCTTGAACAATGACGCGTCTGGCTCGGCAGCCCAGCCTTTCACAATAGCGGCGGGTGGGTGGGAGGGGGAGGGGGGTCGCCGGCCGGCCAGCCTCGCTCGACGGGCCGGGCAGCCGGCAGTCTGCACTAAGTCAGCTGCATGGTGGGTGGTCTGCGGCGTTCTAATCGCTCCTTACTACGCACGGCGCAGCGGTTAAAAACCATTCATTTTCAGTAAAATAACTACCCAATAAAGATTCGAATCCGAAAAACGGATTCGGGTAATTTCTGAATTCGGGTAACCCGGGTACCCTATGACATTCCTATTACATAGTGTAGTACGTGTACACGCGCTGACAGCCAAGAGTGAGCAGGTTTAGTAAAGTACACGCATTTGCCCATCCCTATCCTCTTTACATCCCATAGACTGGAGTGACGCATTATGACTTAACGGTTGACCTATTAAAAAATCAGCCATCCAAATATGCTTTAGCAAATATAAATCCCCCCGTCTGGGCCCGGGGTAGAATTGGCCCAGAGCATGGCTCTGCTAATCGTACAAGGCGATTCAAGAGAATAAGTCCACCTTGCAACCATCAGCTAATAAGAGGGTATTAAGATTAAGATTAACTTTATTAAGTTCAGTTTTGAGTTCATCAACTCGGTTACCAAACATTTACAACAATAACCACATATTCTGCACAAATGCAGGGCACTGACAAGAGTCAACAACAACCTTTGGGATTTTCTTATGCGCTCTTTGAATTCAGAGACATTTCTAGGCAATGGATTTACAACTCTTTCATCCAAACCATTCCAACTCTTGGTCACAGAACCAAGAAATGAGTG
The DNA here is from genome assembly GCA_024449915.1 of Sweltsa coloradensis. Taxonomy (NCBI): domain Eukaryota; kingdom Metazoa; phylum Arthropoda; class Insecta; order Plecoptera; family Chloroperlidae; genus Sweltsa; species Sweltsa coloradensis. The sequence continues at coordinate 216,837 of JAMZAV010000979.1, forward strand.
TTTACCTACATCCGTGTTACATTTGTGAACAAATATCTTCATACTATGATCTTTTCTACCTCTAAATGGTGCAAAAAAATCTTTTTATTTAGGCAATCCCCAGCCGGTTGACCTGTAAATACTTTGTAAAAAGCACACTTAAGCATTTACTCTACGTTCATGTAATGATTCCCATCCTAGATCTACCATCATTTCACTGGACTATGTCTCCTTCCATATTTACCTAGTACCTTTCTAATTGCTTTTCTTTGCACCATCTCTATAGCATCAGTATGTATTTTGAGTGTGGGTCCCACACTAACCCAGCATACTCTAAACAAGGTCTAACAATTTCAATGTATGCTTTCTCCTTTACCTTTTCACTACATCCTCTCAAGTTTCTCATCACAAAATTTGTTTGTTTATTTCCCTTACATATAACTTGGCTTACGTGCTCTCCCCAATTTAATTTATTATTTAACAGTGCTCCAAGGTATTTACAATTTTCACGATACTCTAAACTTTCTCCATCAAGCATATAGTGATAAACATTTGTTTTATGCTTGAGTGTAAATTTAATTAGCTGACTCTTAGCTGCATTCATTTTCATTCTATTTGCCTTGATCCATTGGACACTATTTTGTCAATAGCTTTTTGAAATCTGAGACAATCATCCATATTGTTAATTCTCATATATAATATGCAATCGTCTGCAAAAAGTCTTATAAACACATCTCCATCCAGACCTATCCCTATATCATTTATGAATATTAGAAATAGAAGTGGGCCAAGAACACTTCCCTGTGGAACCCCTGATAGGGGTTCATTACTGAGGGTATATTATAGGGTATATTACTCCCCAAAACTAGAGGCGAGCTCTGGCAATCGTCGTCGGGGACATCTCCCCCTTCCCTTGACGACCTCCTCGACGACGATGACCATGACACAACAAACAATGACGATGACGACCGCGTCGTGAGAAACCCCCTTTCCTCACCCTACCCGTGGCTGGTTCTGACCAGCATGGGCTCCTCCTCCTCATATCCCCTAGGCTAGAGTGGTGTATTATGACCTAATGGTTGACGCGTCCTTAATCCAAATAAACCAAAAACCATTTAAATAAATAGGCCTAACTATTAGGGTTGCCAAGTCTCCCGTATGTCCTGGGAATTCCCATATTTTCCAGTCATTTTCCAAAGTAATCTATTTAACAAACTTTAATTAACTTCATACACATTTCTTTCTTTTCTTTATTTTCATTTACATACATAACTTTTATTTTGCTATTACTTTCTTCATCATCAATTTATTTTGTTATTTATACACTTAGAAAACAATCTAATCATCAAACATACCTGCATTAACTCTTCTAATTTACTTTCATTCACAGGCGGCGCAATATGACCTAACCCGTTGAAGCGCCCTAGTTTCTCACGTCGTCGTCGTCCCGCTTCTTGTAGCCTATCAACTCGACACGGGAACCACTTTTCCCGTATTTCCACATTGTGTAAATTCAAACTTTAGTTAGGGCCTATTAGTTAAAAATTCAAAATTTCATAAATTCTGGCCTCGTCTTCTCGGCTCTGACCAAAGACGATGACGACCGTGACGCGAGAAACCCCCCTCCCTCCCCCTACCCGTGGCTCGTTCTGACCAGCATGGGCTCCTCCTCCCAATATTCCCTTAGCCTAGAGTGGTGCATTATGACCTAACGGTTGGCGCGTCCTTAATCCAAATAAACCAAAACCCAATATTTTCCAGTCATTTCCCGCTTCTTGTAGCCTATCATCTCGACCCAGGAACCACTTTTCCCAAATTTCCACATTGTGTAAATTTAAACTTTAGTTAGGTAGGCTATTACTTATAAGTTAAAAATTCAGAATTTCATTAACTCTGGCCTCGTCTTCTAGGCTCTGACCATTGGAAACTGGTGGTCGCAGTGCTGAGATGGTCTACCCCCACCCTTGCCCCCACCCCCTACGAGCCGGCACCCGTGACCAGGGTGCAAATTGACGGGGGAGTTGGGGGGATTTCCCCCCTCTGGTTATTTCATCTCTGGCTCTGTTTTTCTGAAAGGTATCCCCTCCGGGGTGCCTAAATCCTCACCTCTGGAGTCTGGATATATCCATCTCATATCATCTCATCTCATATTCATATCAAATAACTTTATCTCGTAATGTTAGTAATAATGCATCAATTTGAATTTACACATATATTCCTTTCATAATAATACCTCAGATCGCTTTTGCCATCTCAAGGGCAATAACACCCCAAACATTTTCCTCAGATCGCTTCTAAGGCCATCTCGAGGGCAATAATACCCCGCAAAAAAAATGCCTCCGGGCTTCGCCCCAGACCCCTTACAGCCCACACAGATACTATATTTGACCATCCCCCCCTCTGCCAAGCTGTCAATTCGCACCCTGCCCGTGACGTAGATCTTTGGCGGCTTCCCTTGCTTTCAGGCGATTGCTGTGTCACCAGTCACTCAAGTTTGTTGTAAATTCACGCTCGGCGGCTCGTTAAAAATGAGTGACTGGGGATGCAGGGACGTCGTTACAATGACACCACCATGGAAGAAGGCAAATGGTACAAAGCAGATGAGTACATACCAAAAAAAAGTGGGAGGAGGTTTATAAGTGGGTCAGACCAAAACACTCCAATAAATCAATGGCTTATTGCACAATCTTTACTCTCATCCGCGCAGAAAGGAGAGAAGATAAGTGTAATCGACAAATGAGTACATACTTGTTTAACAAAAATGTTATTCACAAAAGTCAAAACATGCCTTATTTTGTAAAATTGTTGTGAAGAAATGTTATCTTAAAACGCATAGAAATGTTCTAAAAAGAGGACCTTAGACAAAATAAATTTGGGGGCTGCGCCCCCAAACAAACCTAATTTTGTACCTTCCCCACACCTAGGAAACTCCCGTCTTGACGACCTCCCCGACGACGATGACAATGACATAACGAACGATGACAAAGACTATGACGACCGCGACGTGAGAACTCCCCCTTCCTCCCCTTACCTGTGGATGGTTTTGACCAACATGAGCCCCTCCTCCCATATCCCCTAGGCTAGAGTGGTGCATTATGACCTTGCGGTTGACTTAATCCAAAAAATAAATACTAAACATATAGGCCCCATTCACTATTAAAACTTGGCAATCCTACTAACTATTGTTTGGCTTACTATCATCACCATCATATTTTATTATAGGCCTACTAGGCCTAAATACACTTAGAAAACAATATAATAATGAAACACACCATTAACTCATTTCATCAACTTTCAATATCACAGGAGGTGCAATATGACCTAACCGGTTGAAGCGCCCTAGTTTCTCACAGAGCGTTGTAGGTAGCTAGTTATTTTACTGAGGGTAGGGCCTAGTCTGGACAAGTGTCTCTACTCACCTAGCCACATGACAAGGTACACCATGCACATCCAGGGCAGAGGTAGTGGGCTCATGAAGTGAAACAGGGGGAACCGACACTCGCTGGGGTCGCCCCAACGGAGATCTGCGTCCCCAAGACCTCGCTCTTCACAGACGTCTAGGACCATCATCAGCCCTGCGGAATACACGTGACGTGAGACTAATTAGCCTACTAGACTTGCTAGGTCTACTTCTTCCCATTTTAGCTTCCTTCTCATTTGGGGTGGGATAATTCAAAGTTTTAAGAGAGTATAGTATACACACATAACAAAAACTTGTAGAAATACAGCCAAACCTACACACTCAAAAGGAATGAGATCTAAAAAAAGGGCCAAGCTCATCTTACCCTTCCACATAAACGACAGTGTCCCATAACAGCATCCTCGAAAAGCTTTCAAAATAGAATTTGCGATTATTAATTTAACGTAAAAGTTTATCAAAGTTCTTTTTTGTAATTAAATTTAAACGTAAAAATGCAAATTCTATTTTGCCAAGCTTTCGAGGATGCTGTTATGGACACTGTACGTTTATGTGGAAGGGTAGATGAGGGTTGGCCCTTTTTTTAGATCTCATTCCTTTTGAGTGTGTAAGGTTTGGCTGTATTTCTACAAGTTTTTGTTATGTGTTGTGTCTCATTTCTTTTTTAAGTTCCATTACAAAATTATTTGCTAAAATATAATATTTTTATCAAAGTTGATTTAAATTCTTTTTTGATTAGCAGTAACAATATAGGATGTAAAATATCTAGACCCGGATTCATGTACATCCTGGGTATAGGGTGGTATAACCATGGTATAACGCGGGATAAGGACTGGACCCCCAATTCTTGAGTTCGTGGGAGATGAGTTGAAAACGCAATTTGAAAACGAAAATCGTTTTCGTTTCGAAAGGAATTGGTATTCTTGAACGGTATCGTGGAAAACGTCTGGGTTGTGAGTTGAAAGCATTGATATTAAACCCTATGGTTGAAAGAGTATCACGAAATCCAAAAAACTTTAAAAAGATTTGCGGGATAGCAAAGAGCTCGAAAAAGTTCTATATTTATTCTAGATGGCAGTGCCTTCATAAAGCGGGCCAATCGAAAGAAAAAGTTGTATGAAATGATTTGATTGTTGCAATTATGTAACAACAGTTGAGCAAGTTCATATAAAAACAAGTTTTTGGGCTTGGGCAAGGGTTTTGGCTAGGTTTTGTAAAAACATGTAATGTAAGTATGAATTTTACTAGTCCTATAGCCAAATGGAACTTTAGACCTACACTGTTGTATTAAAAATAATTTTCTACATCTGGCCTAGGCCAGGGACGGTTTCTGATTGTTTTATGAGAGTATAATGACACCTTTTCTCGTTCCACACAAAGAAGAAAATTTTTAAATGTCCGCCTTTTGTTTTACGTATCGCACTTTTCCGCCAACTCTGCTTTATACCCTCAAAAAAATGTCAAGTAACTATGGTTACTTGTTGAATTATATGCAAGTGTTTAAAGGGTTATTTTAAACCTTTATTTGGAAGCCTTCCAAAACTTTTTCAACTTTTTTTTTCAAAAGAGGACTATCATTCTATAACCTTAATGTCCATGTAAAATATGAACATTGTAGCCCCACCCGTCTGGTCAGAATCGCGGGCCGACGTATTAGATGTTAGCAGTAGCTAGCAGTAGCTAGCAGTAGCTAACATCCTTAAGTGATTTTGAGCATGTTTGAAGACATTTTTTTCACCAAGAAGGAATGGTCCGTACCCCAATAAATTTGGCATGTGTTGTCAGGTACCTAAATCCCCTCGATTGTGATAGTTTTTCAAGTTCCCAACATCACTTTTACATGACGGCTGGGTAACACCTCGAAATCACCCCAACTCTGCTTGGTGTATAAGTGTGTTTTGAGTGGGGTAGCGCACCGCGTTTTGGGGCTGCGGCGCCCTAACGGGCACCTAGTAGGCAAATTGCTGTTCGGTCGGCCGACTGACATCACAGATGTTTAAAATTTGAACATACCCCTATGTGAAGAAAGTGGAAATATAGGGCTCTGCAGTACACATTTCCAAATTTGTTTTAAAAAAAATTAAAATTAAAATTAGTTTTCAACGAATTTTGAACTTAAAAAACTCCAAATTGACTAGGTAGGCCTGTACCGTATATTTGTGTTTTTTCCTGGTTGATTTAAGACAAATTTTGAAAATCTATGACCGCAGGGCGGGTCTATGTAAGCTTTATTGACAACTTTGCAAAGTTTCATATATCTACGTTGGATGCATCTTAGCCGAGCGAAAAAGCTATTTGCTATGCCAAATGTGTCCCCTTTCCCTCTTTAAGAATTAAATTTTTTAAAGACCAGTTTAAATAGACAAGTTGTTCACACGGGCTTATTGCCAGCAAAAGCAACGTTTGTTGGGCAATGCATGAAATTGTGTTGCTAGGCTACTGCAACTTAGCATCACCTTTACAAGAATAATCGTTGAACTAATAAATATGGGGCGGCATGGATCGATATGCTGTAAATATTAAATTAAAACAAAATAAAACTTCTGCCAATAGTCCATGTTACCCTCACCAAACCCGGCTCGAGAACTCCAAGCGATGCTGATCTGTGGGTCTGTAAGCGAGATCAAATCTCCGCCAACTTGAAATGTCTTCAAGTGAGAAACCGAGCAGGGTTTTGTCAATGTTAGTTGCTCGTTCATCCTACCATCTTTTTTGGACGGGTGGCACTTCTTCTTTTCCAGTCTTGCGTTCTCATCGGGGGCCGTCGAAGCTTGTGCAACATTACGGCCCTTCCGTTTACGAGCCGTCATATTGTGGACTTGTAGATCTTGGTAAAACCCAAACATAAATGTTAGGACTTAGGCCTATTTGATGGAACATTAAGGCAAGCAAGCACATTTACATTTGTCAGTCTCCGATAGGCTTAGTAAGCCCTAGGTCAATGGTTTATGTTGTCCAACAAAAAGTCTACACAACGGCAAAGTATTTCTCGATTTGGTTAGTCGGGAAACACTCCCGTCGGAGTAATTGTTAGGTGTAATTGTTGTAGTAAATAATAACGGCACAGTAATTAAACGTAGCCTATAGGCCTACACAAGCCTGATCCTGATCTACAATGGCGGTGTAGGAAGACGATAGGCAGGGTATGCTGGTTTAGTGCAAGAATGGAATAATTAAATTCTCTAGGCCTAGGCTTACATGGAATGGACTGTATCTAGCCTAGGCCTACTTGTGGGCCAATAGAAAAAGAGCATATTAATATTTAGGAAATTAGGCTACTTAGGGTAGCCTACATAGGCCTAATTAAAATTACCTGCATAGCTATGGTAGGCCCTACTGCTAAAATAACCGAAAAAAATTATCATAGGGTCAGAAGCCCTAGGCCCTATCCTACTGGCTTAGGTCCAACTATCAAGCTCGGTAGACCCTATCTCTAGTAGGCTACCGGTACGCCTAGGCTAGGCCTAGGACATATTATGCATTATGCATCGCAGTATTTTGCTATTTGCTAGAGCTCGCCCCGTCTGGGCCCGGGGTAGAATTGGCCCAGAGCATGGCTCTGCTAATCGTAAAAGGCGATTCAAGAGAAAAAGTCCACCTGCAAACATCTGCTAGTATGAAGGGTAGTATTTTACTCCCCAAAAAAGAGGCGAGCTCTGGCAAATCGTCGTCGGGGACCTTTTCCCCCTTCCCTTGACGACCCCCCGGCGACGATGACAAAGACAATGACGACCGCCGACGTGAGAAAACCCCCTTCCTCCCCTTTCCCGTGGGTAGTTCTGACCAGCATGGGTCCCCTCCTACCCCCCCCCCCCCATAGGCTAGAGTGGTGCATTATGACCTAACGGTTGACGCCGTCCTTAATCCAAATTGCATTCGCATTGGAGATAGCTCGAAGAAAGACAAGAAACCACCCCCTGTTACAGAGATCAGCAGTGTTTTTTCTACCTCAAAATGCAGACTGACTGATCCCCTTTAGCATAGGCACGCCTGTCCTCATGTGTCGCTAAATTTGGTTAAAAATCAGATTTCCTAAAATTTTTTA